>JBAMJR010000877.1:25000-27500 GCA_038501785.1 Myoxocephalus aenaeus
GAGCCACCCGCCCCGCCCGCCCCACCTGCCACATCAGAGAGCAAAAGTCCTACGCATGTGCTTGACACGGCGCTCCCTCCAAAGCCTGAAAATCGGCGCAGGAAAGCATCAAATGAGCCTCCCCGGGGGGCTGGAGGGTCGGACTCTGACATGGATTATGGTGATGTAACCGATGCAAGGAGGAGGCTTAATGAGCGGCAGAAAAGTAGTAAAATAAAGAGAAACAAGTTAAAAAGTAAATGAATGATGACCATACAACTATTAACAATAATCATGTGCACCTTAACAGGTTTCCAGATAAACTCGCTTAATGTGAATGGGCTCCGCAATAAAACAAAAATGGATTCTATATTGAGGCAACTAAAGCCTGACTTATTATGTGTCCAGGAAACAAGATGGGATGAAAATTCTGCAAAATATTGGAAAAAGCAGTGGGGGGGCGAAATCTGCTCAAATGAGGGGACCTGTACCTCATGTGGTGTAGCCGTACTCTTCAAACAAAACTTTTTTGAAAATATAAAAGAAATTTACAAGGACAAACAAGGCAGGTTACAAGTCATCGATTTCAGTTTTGCTAGTACTTTTTACCGTCTGATAAATGTTTATGCGCCTAATGGGGAATGTGAGAGGAAGGGTTTCTTCCAAGACCTTGCAAAATGGTGTAATGAGAAAACCATTCTAATAGGGGACTTTAATGTGGCCCTCACAGAAAAAGACCTTTCAAGTAATAATGTGTATAAGAACGATACGAGTAGGGCCACCTTAAAAAATATAATAATTAACTCCAATATTATAGATGTGTGGAGGGTGCTCAACAGCAGTGGCGCGGGTTTTTCAAGGAGGCAGGCGGTTGGGGGGAAGTTAAAGCAGTCTAGGATCGATTATTGCCTAGTGGCAGCTGGAGTGATGGCGAGGATAACTTCCTGTAGATACTCATTTAATTCATGGAGCGATCACGCTTGTATGACTGTAGGTGTGGGGGGTGGGGGGAAAGGGAGGGGGGGGGGGATTATGGTGCTTAAATACAAGCCATTTAGAAGACGAGGGTTTCAAGGCACAAATAAATAATTATTTAGCAACGGTGCTACAAAGCATCGACTATGTCGACGATCTATGTAGTTTCTGGGGAGAAGTGAAAGTAAAAATCAAAAAGATGTGTGTCATCTTTAGCAAAAATAAAAACTGTGAGGAGAGGCGAGAGGAGGCAGAATTAAACGCCCTTGCACAAAAAGAGATACGGAAGTGTGAGGAAAGCCCCAACTATAGTAGTGAGCGATATGAGGTATATAAAACAAAGATAAACGAAATTGAAAGAAAGCGGTGTAAGGGTGCAATAATTAGAAGCAGAGCAAAATATATAACTGAGGGAGAGAGGTGTACTGCTTTTTTTCTGGGGCTTGAAAAAGTCAGCCAAAATAAAACTTTCCTCTCCAGGCTGGAGAATGCGGAGGGGAGAATGATAGAGGAAACAGAGGAGATAATGAGTGCCGTGCAGGCTTTTTATCAAGAACTTTTTCGTAGCGAAGCTGGGGATAGGAGTACAATTAAGGAGGTAGTCAGTGGAATTAGTAAAGAGCTAAGGGAGGAGGAGAGGGAGTGGTGTGATGCTCCGTTCTCTCTTGGAGAAGTGGAGCAGGCAATAGGCGGCCTAAATAAAAACAAAAGCCCGGGTGCGGATGGTCTGCCTGCTGAGTTTTTCCAAGCTTTTAAGGAGACTCTGGGCCCGATCCTGCTAAAAATGTTCGCACAGATGGACGCAGAGCGGGAGGCACCAGTGCCGTTCACAGAAGGGATAGTAACTATTTTATTTAAAAACAAAGGGGACAGGACCAATCTCATTAACTACAGGCCGATTAGCTTATTAAATACAGACTACAAAATATTTGCAAAAATCCTGGCAAATAGACTAAAAGCAGTTATACACTCAGTAATAGGGACCACGCAGGCATATAGTATTCCGGGGAGGGACATCTCAGACACTATAAATATCATCAGGGACACAGCGAGCATTTTAAACCATGAGGGAGGGATCATTTTGGGAATAGACTTGGAAAAGGCCTTCGATAGGGTGGAGCATCCCTTCCTGTGGGCGGTACTGGAGCGCTTTGGGTTTGGGCCCCTGTTCATTCAGAGAATAAAAATGTTGTATGGGAATGCTAAAAGCAGGGTAAAATGCAATGGCCGCCTGACTGGCAGCTTTGACATTAAGAGGTCGGTAAGGCAGGGCTGCCCACTATCGGCTCTGTTATACAGCCTGGTGGCTGAACCTCTGGCCTGCCTAATAAATGAGGATATGGGAATAACGGGGATCTCTACGCCTGCTGGAAACACAATTAAAATTATACAATATGCGGACGATGTCAACATATGCGTTAAGACGAGAGGGTGCGTCGAAAGAGCACTAGATCACATAAAAATGTACGGGAAAGCATCAGGGGCAAAAATAAATGAGGGGAAATCGGAGCTCTTGGTCTTTAAAGGGTGTGACATCCCGGAAAAT
>JBAMJR010000878.1:0-27818 GCA_038501785.1 Myoxocephalus aenaeus
ACAGAATGTGCAGCATCTCTCTGATGTCTCCCAGCTCTGAAGGAGCAAAGTGAGGGGCCGTGGCAACAGGCCTGGCAACAGCTGTAGCATAACTCTGCTGCTGATGTGGAGGTGGTCTGGGGCCAGGGGCTGCTCCGTAGCTGCCCTGCTGATGGGGTCTGGGTCCAGGGGCTGCTCCGTAGCTGCTCTGCTGATCCTGTGGAGGTGGTCTGGGTCCAGGGGCTGCTCCGTAGCTGCTCTGCTGATGGGGTCTGGGTCCAGGGGCTGCTCCGTAGCTGCCCTGCTGATGGGGTCTGGGACCAGGGGCTGCTCCGTAGCTGCCCTGCTGATGGGGGTCTGGGACCAGGGGCTGCTCCGTAGCTGCCCTGCTGATGGGGGTCTGGGACCAGGGGCTGCTCCGTAGCTGCCCTGCTGATGGGGTCTGGGACCAGGGGCTGCTCTGTAGCTGCTCTGCTGATCCTGTGGAGGTGGTCTGGGTCCAGGGGCTGCTCCGTAGCTGCTCTGTTGATCCTGTGGAGGTGGTCTCGGTCCAGGGGCTGCTCCGTAGCTGCTCTGCTGATCCTGTGGAGGTGGTCTGGGTCCAGGGGCTGCTCCGTAGCTGCTCTGCTGATCCTGTGGAGGTGGTCTGGGGACCAGGGGGTGCTCCGTAGCTGCTCTGCTGATCCTGTGGAGGTGGTCTGGGACCAGGGGGTGCTCCGTAGCTGCCCTGCTGATCCTGTGGAGGTGGTCTTGGTCCAGGGGCTGCTCCGTAGCTGCTCTGCTGATCCTGTGGAGGTGGTCTGGGACCAGGGGCTGCTCCGTAGCTGCCCTGCTGATCCTGTGGAGGTGGTCTGGGGCCAGGGGCTGTGGTGGGGGTCCTCCCCTGCCTGTCCTTCACAGTGGTGGGGTGATGGTTGTGCACAGAGGGGCGCTGAGCAGTGAAGGCCCTGGCTGAGCGGCTGTGTCTCCTCTCTGGTTGAGGGCTGAACCTGGGTTGGTGGGTGGGTAGGAGGTCTGGGCCAGTCTCTAAAGTTCCTAGTAGAGGAGGGGGATGAAAGGACTGCGTCCCAGGGCCGTGTCTTTTAGGGTCTTTGCAAATATTCTCACCGCTTCTTTGTGTAGATGGAGTTCATCATAGAGGTCCCAGGTGCCGATGGTCGGGTGGTGGGCAAGGTGCACATTAGGAAGGGCAGCACATCCTCTTCTGATCTCCATATTAATGTCATGGATGACATGAGGCGGCGTGTCTGTTCTGGGCAGCAGGGTGGAGATGACGATGCGAGTGTTGGGGAACTCCTCACTGGCCTGATCCGCCATCTTCCTCACTGCCTCAGCAGTGTTCTTTTTGCAGGGTGTGCAGGTCATTTGTACCTGTGTGGATCACCAGGTATTGAGGGTTGTAAAGGGTCTCCTTCTTCAACAGCTTCATGGCCTGTCCTGTGGTGCTGCAGCGTTTGAATAGCACTCTCTGACCAGGAAAAAGCCGTTCTGTCTCAAGGTATCTTCCATTTGAGTCAATCAGCAGGACTACCTCTGGGCCTTGCTCCTCAGGCTGGTTGGAGGGAAGCTGAGCTGGACAGAGTTGGCTGCTGGCTGCTGGCTGTGTGGATGGATCGTGAGGTGCCTGAGTGTTGCAGAGCTGGGTGTTGGTTGGCTGGGTGCAGAGCAGAGAGGGTGGGGCAGAGACATGGCAGGGACTCGGGACACAGGCAGGCATAGTCTGTGTCTCTGTACTCGTCACTGTGGGGGGCTGCTGACAGTTGGTCTTTCACCTGTTGGAGTTTCCAGGTGAAACTCCTTTCTCTCTCTTCAGCATCCTCCTTTATTCTGGCCAACTGGGCATGTAGAGCACTGTTCTCCTGTTTCAGCTCCTTTAGACTCCCTCTTAGGTCTGATGCCATGACCTGGTTGTCCCTTTTAAGTTGCTGGAGCTCCTCTTTAAGCTGCTGCAGAGTGTTGTCTGGGGAGTCACTCAGTCTGGCCTGAGTGAGCTCTTTGAATTCAGTGAATTCCAGTTCCAGTAGGGCCAGACTCTCCTTTAGCCTGTTGGAGTAGTTGGTAGGTGTGGGAGGTGCAGAGATGGCCACGGTGTTGTGTGTTTCTGCTGGGCTCTCATCATCTTCACTGTGAGACGGGGCGCTGATCCTCTTGGTGTCTACCTCAGCTCTCAGTCGGGGAAACACTTCTTCAAAGGACTCCAGGTCGGCTACATTTCCTTGGGCCATGACCTTTCCTTTGGTGTAGTATGTGATGGTGAGCAGAGGGTCCTCCTTGTCAAGGTGCTCATCTTTACAGACCTTTAATCTGCCCCCTGAGCCGATGCCCTCACTGGATACATATGGATAATGTTTGCACAGAATCTCCTTCCAGATGTAAATGGACTCAGTGAAGAAAATTAAGTTGTTCTTCTTTCTTTCTCCATTTTGTTGGATGTAGTCTGTGAAGAGGACCTCTGGGTTTTCTCTCAGAGTGTTGTCCTTGTGTTTCTGCTTAGCTGTGACCTTTTTACATTGAGCAGGGTATTGAACCTCCCTGCTCTGCTCTCTGTGTTGGGCCTCAGCTGATGGCAGCTCGGTTTCCATGGTAACCACTCTGTTACTTCAAGAGGAGCTATGCTACTATGTTAGCCGTTTTAGCTTTTCTAGCCCAACAATACAAACTAATAATGAAAATATATATATATAAATACATATATATTATCAACAGGATTTTCTATAATGTCTTCACTCAATTTTAGTTGCTGTCCCTCTTCTGTTAGCTTGTTTTAAAACAGTTTAGCCTTTGGAATGTCAGTTGACAGCAGCAGTTAGAGGCGGTTGGTAGCTGGTAGTTGTAGCTAGTAATCAGAACATTTATCTAGAAATGTGCTTTTTTCCAATTTTTTTTCCAAGTTTTCCTTAGTACTCGGGTTACCTCACCTTTAGATTGTTTTTCTCAAGATTTGTGGAGGGTAATCGTTCATGGTGTCCCACTTTTTAGGTCCAAAGTTTAAAATTGTTCAGGAGCTCATCTTTTGGGTGTAGCTTCAGTAACTTCTCTCTCTCTCTCTCTCTCTCTCTCTGTGTGTCACCTCTGTCACCTCTCTCTCTCTCTCTCTCTCTCTCTCTCTCTCTCTCTCTCTCTCTCTGTCACCTCTCTCTCTCTCTCTCTCTCTCTCTCTCTCTCTCTCTCTCTCTGTCACCTCTCTCTCTCTCTCTCTCTCTCTCTCTCTCTCTCTCTCTCTCTCTGTCACCTCTCTCTCTCTCTCTCTCTCTCTGTTTCCGGGTACGGGTGAGTGAGAGGTGGTGGATGTGAGAGTGGCGCGGAGGTTTGAAACAGTGAATAGTTTTTTTTTTCTGTCCCGTTTTATCTGGTTTATTTTTAACGGTTTGACTGCTGCTGGGTATTTTTTTGTGAGCGAGTGTTTTTTGTCCGAGGCGTCTCGGAGGAATGGAGTTCCGCCGTTCATCCCGAACGAGGCGATAATGGAGGAGCTGAAGAAGTTTGGAAAGTTTGCCAGCGGGCTGAAGGCTGTGAACCTCGGGTGCAGGGACCAGAAGCTGAGGCACGTCCAGTCTCTGAGGAGGCAGGTGTTCATGTTCCTGAGCTCGCTGCTCAGAGCCTGGACGTGTCCTTCAGGGTGAGGCACGGAGAGGCGCCTACAGGCTGTACGCCAGCTGGACCAGCTGCGCTGCTTCCAGTGCGGGGAGGTGGGGCACAGGCGGGTCAGTGCACCGCAGGAAGCGGGCCGGTTCTGCTGGAGCGGCGGTCAGGCTCGCGGCCTGCGGGCCGGCTGAGCTTGTGGACAGCGGAGCTGAGGAAGAACCCCCCAACTGGACCCCCAACTGGACCCCCAACTGGACCCCCAACTGGATCCCCAACTGGATCCCCAACTGGACCCCCGGCTGAGCCTGCGGCTTGCAGCTCTTCCGGCGTGGCTGCTGGGGTCACTGACTCCAGCATGGAGGACGAGGAGCAGCAGGACAAAGCAGAGGAGCAGCAGAGGAGCAGCAGGACAAAGCAGAGGAGCAGCAGGACAAAGCAGAGGAGCAGCAGGACAAAGCAGAGGAGCAGCAGGACAAAGCGGAGGAGCAGCAGGACAAAGCGGAGGAGCAGCAGGACAAAGCGGAGGAGCAGCAGGACAAAGCGGAGGAGCAGCAGGACAAAGCAGAGGAGCAGCAGGACAAAGTGGAGGAGCAGCAGGGTTCTGCTGAGGAGAATAGGAGCTCTCAGGAGGCTCTGGAGGTCGACATGGAGGAAGAGGCCTCCACGAGTCTTGGGGCTCACTGGGAGCACAGAGGCAGAGCAGGGGGGGCGCCAGCAGCCAGGTGACAGGTGGAGGCGACCTGGAGGAGAACTCGGGTCCACTAGTCGCTGAGGGGACTGGGTGAGGACAGTCCACAGACATCTATGAGGTTGAGGAGGTTGACAGGTTTTTGGATAAGCCTTTTGGGAAACCGGTGAGAGTGAGCGACCACTTCAGTGATACGGTCAAGTTCATTAGGTCTGTGAACAGCTTCAAGAAGGCAGTGGGGCTGAAGAAGAGCTACCGCCTCAAGAAACCTGTGACCCGACCTGAGGAAGGAAGAAGCGAGTAGGACTGGTGAAGCTGAGAGAAGGACAAGGAGGAAGTAGATGGGAGGATTCTTTGTGTTCCTTCTTTGTGACTTCTGGACTGTCCTCTGCTCTGACCATGCAGGTCTAGAGGGGAGACACGGACTGAGGGGTGATGACAAGGTGACGGCTTCCAGCCGGCTCTCTGCTCTCTGGGGATGATGATGATGATGATGATGATGATACGGTTCTTCCTGGTTTTTGTCTAGGAGGATTTTTAGATGTTCTATTTATTTATTTATCTTTCAGGGCTGTTGAGATGAAAATGTTGGATTGTGTCGTCCTATAAATGGTGAAATAAATGTATTTTGAAAAATCTAAAAATCTCTCTCTCTCTCTCTCTCTCTCTCTCTCTCTCTCTCTCTCTCTCTCTCTCTCTCTCTCTCTCTCTCTCTCTCTCTCTCTCTCTCTCTCTCTCTCTCTCTCTCTCTTCATTGCTGGGAGGAGTTCTGTTCCTCTTTGGCGGATGGATTCAGGGATTCCTCGTTGATGAAGATGCCTGATCCCTTCAGATGTTTAGCTTTAAACAGAGTTAATCCTGCAGCCACAAGGGGGCGGGGCCTATGAGCTTTCCAACCCGATGGGTCCCATCCAACTCTATTTTCAGATGATCACTTGTAGTTTTTCACTGAAGAGTTTTCTCCCCTTTTCTTCCCAGACTCTGTAATGCCATCACCACAGTGTCATGGCGTCTGGACTCCAGATAGTCTGACTTCTGAGATTGAGGTCAAACTTTTGCAGATTGAATATTATATTTATATTTTACTTGAGTGACTCAATGTTCATAAGGAAAAAATAAGTAATTTAATCACACCAAAAAGAACCAAACCGTAATCATTTTTTAAGCAAATAACTGTTAAAGTAATTTAAGAACATAATCATTTTGATACTTTTTTCCAGGACGCTTTAAGTTCTGCTTTTAGTTTGTTAGAGCTTCTACTGCACTGGAAGAACTCATTTAACTGGAATCAGGATTTAAATGTGTTTACAGGGACATGATTTTAACTAAATGTCTGTTTACTAAAGAAGATGAAACCAAAAAGAAAGCCACTCAAGTTTATGATGAAAATAATGATTCATTGTGTATCTTATAATAAACTCTGTGTGTTGTTTTGTGTGTTTGCAGTCTGTATCGCTGTGGGATCACAGAGGAAGGCTGTTCTTCTCTGGGATCAGCTCTGAAGTCAAACCCCTCCAGTCTGAGAAAACTGGATCTGAGTATCAACTACCTGAAGGATTCAGGAGTGAAGCTGCTGAGTGGTTTTCTGGAGAGTCCTGACTGTAGACTGGAGACTCTGTGGTGGGTTCACTGTCTGCTGCTAGTGTAGCACCTTCATGTTGAATCAATAACTGTATTGATTATCTACGTATTGATCATCAAGTGGTACATGTTCTGAGTGTCAGGGGCCCAGAGTGAATATTATATATGTTATACTTGATGAACATTATATATATATTATACTTGATGAATATTATATATATATTACACTTGATGAATATTATATATATATATATATATATATATATATATATATATATATATGTATATATATTATAGTTGATGAATATTATATATTTATTATAGTTGATGAATATTATATATATATTATACTTGATGAATATTATATATATTATACTTGATGAATATTATATATTTATTATAGTTGATGAATATTATATATATATATATATATATATATTATACTTGATGAATATTATATATATTATACTTGATGAATATAATATATATATATATATTATACTTGATGAATATTATATATATATATTTTATTTGATGAATATTATATATATATTTTACTTGATGAATATTATATATATATTATACTTGATGAATATAATATATATATATATATTATACTTGATGAATATTATATATTATACTTGATGAATATTATATATATATTACACTTGATGAATATTATTTATATATATGTATATATATTATAGTTGATGAATATTATATATTTATTATAGTTGATGAATATTATATATATATTATACTTGATGAATATTATATATATTATACTTGATGAATATTATATATTTATTATAGTTGATGAATATTATATATATATATATATATATATATATTATACTTGATGAATATTATATATATTATACTTGATGAATATAATATATATATATATTATACTTGATGAATATTATATATACATATTTTATTTGATGAATATTATATTTATATTTTACTTGATGAATATTATATATATATTATACTTGATATTTTACTAAAGAAGATGAAACCAAAATGAAAGCCACTCAAGTTTATGATGAAAATAATGATTCATTGTGTATCTTATAATAAACTCTGTGTGTTGCTTTGTGTGTTTGCAGGCTGTTAAGCTGTGAGATCACAGAGGAAGGCTGTTCTTCTCTGGGATCAGCTCTGAAGTCAAACCCCTCCAGTCTGAGAGAACTGAATCTGAGTCACAACAAGCTGCAGGATTCAGGAGTGAAGCTGCTGAGTGGTTTTCTGGAGAGTCCTCACTGTAGACTGGAGACTCTGAGGTCAGTCCATGCTGGTTTCAGCAGTGTTGTTTGTTTGTTTGTTTGTTTGTTTGTGAGAGTGAGAGTGAGAGGATTTTTAAAACACTTTATTTATGTATTTTCAACAAATGTCCATGAATACAATCAGTGCTAATGTACTAGATTAACACACAGTAGAAACAAAAGATTTGTCTTACTTATTTTCTTTTGTGGTTAAAAAGGGCCCATGACCTGAAAACACCCTGATAAAAAGGAGGCAACATAGTTAGTTTTAAACATGTAGGATCCGTTAGAAACAGAGCATCATCCAACCCCAGGTTATTGGCACGCCTCAGGATGCTGCTATCTCGTGTGCTGCTGACACAGTAGTCTTATTTGCGTCTTACCATGGTCCCACCACTGCCTAAGACTGCTAAAATCACCCTTCCTCTGTCTAAAAGCACCCCAAAAATAAATAAAAACCTCTCTAAAGCTCTTATCAAATGTTAAAACAGAATTAAAATGCCAATAAGCACTTTAAAACATTCCTGATAAAAACATGAGCTAAGACCAGAGAATGATCACTAAAACCAGCAGGCATAACAGCACAGCTCTTAAAAGTGCTAAAATGATGCTTAAAACAATAAATACGATCTAACCTGGCTGAGGAGACCCTGCTCTCTCTGAGGTGGGACCAGGTGTACGGTCTGGAGTCTGGGTGCATCCTCCTCCACACGTCCACCAGGCCGTGAGAGCGGACCAGCTGCTTTAAGGCGTGCTGAGAGGCCGGATGAGGCTCTGCGTGGTTACGATCTAAAACTACATCTTCTGTGCAGTTAAAATCCCCCCCCAAGAATAAAAAATCCTCCGTGGAGCAACCATCTAAAACTTCATTCACTTTGAGTAAAAACTGCTTCCTCTCTGCACCGGATGTTGGAGCATACACGTTGATAAAAACAGCAGAACATTTGTCGAACCGAGCTTTGACTAAAAGAAGCCTCCCCTCGATAAAATGCTGGACCTCCAGTGTGTTGGGTTTAAAAGCCCGTGAGAAGAGGAAGCCCACTCCTGCGCTAAGGGAGGTGTTGTGGCTTAAAATGACTTCCCCTTCCCACTCCCTCCTCCAGTCAGACTCATTGTTTCCTGTAAAACGAAGACGTCTATTCTTTTCATTTTTGCTGTTTCGTAGATAGACGTTCTTTTCCGGACATCTCTGGCACCATTCACATTTAAAAGCCCTACTTTAGAAACATCCATGGTGTATAAAGTTAGAATAAACACCAACCAATACAACCAAGACTTAAAATACATATCTCAAGCTGCCCTTCCCATCACTGATCTGTTGACGCTTTGCCTTAAGCACTAGTTTCTTTAGTCTGAAGCTTTATTTTTCTGTGAGCCCAGACTCCTCCCCCTGGCTCAAGAAGGCTTTGACATGGAACCTAGCCGAGGCAATAAAAAGACCCAGGTCTGGAAAATGGTCGCTCACCTTCACCTGCCGGCCCTTTGTGCTAAAAACGCTTTCAGTTTCTCTGCTGTGAGCGTTCTCTTCTTCTGGCTGCTGCTATACACATGGACCTCACTGCTATCAGACACATACTCATCATCCGCACTCTCATCCGTCACCCACTCATTCATCGCCGCCCCCCTGCTCGACCTCCTGCACTTCACTGCACTTTTAGTTTGGACTTTTCTTGTTTCTTCCATGTCTTCCATCTCCGCCTCCTCCACCTGCTCACTCCACAGCGCGCTGCGCTCCCCCCGTCCTTTTCCTGCTCCATTCCTACACCTGCCTCTACCCCCACCTCACCTGCCTTCTCCTCCACCTGCCCCACCTCACCTGCCTTCTCAGTACCTGCACGAAACAGCTTTTCACGGTGATTCCCGTCTCGATGACGGAGTTCACCTCCTCCACCCGGTCCAGGAAAACCACTACGACCCTGCTGTGACTGACCCTTTCCCCCACGGCGAGGCCGATGTCCTCCACGCTGCAGGGGAACGTGGCGCAGATCTTTACCCCGTATTTCGGGGTCAGATTCCTGTAGCACGGGCTAGCCATGGTGCCAAACTATGAACTACTGTGAAACTGTATTTATTACATTATGTGAAAAATATAACATTAACAGAGTGAAAATACCGAAAAGACGCACAAACGCTCCGTCACCACCACCTGATCTCAGCTCAGCTCAGAGAGAAAGAGAACAGAGAACACAGCACTGAGAAGACGGACGAAGTATCTGAGCTGCGCTTTTTGTAGTCCATCTCCTGAACATTGTAGTTTCACCGCTGGCTGCAGACTGACGTCACTAACATCTCCTGCCGTCGCGTCATAACTACGTCGTTAGTGAAAGTGGAGTCTGATCCTCTAAACACCGCGGTTGTCTTCTCCTAACTCCTCATGAAGTCTCCTTCCCATCTTTCCTTAACCCTGTGACGTTTTCCTCAGAGGTTAAGGAAAAGTGCTCAGGGTTAGACGTTAGGAGGTCATTATTTGACTATTCGACCGCAGACACTGATCCATCTCTTCTCTTGTCTTCTTCTCTCATCAGATGGAGGTGGTGAGATGAGTCCTGATGATCCAGAGAGCATCAGGAGACTGGAGACTGGTCCTCCACCTCCAGCTGGACTTGGTTTGCCTCTTTATATTCAGCCACCAGGGGGCGCTACCAATCCAAAATGGCCATTGCATCACACAAATCAGGCTCTAAATCCCATCATCACAACATTAATCTCATGATAGTATTGAACCACATTTGTGAGACTGTTGTGAAAGCGCTCACTAGGGGGCGCCACCACCACCAGTAGTGATGATGTGCATTGTCCTGGGCTTTACGGCTTTTTTCAGCTATTTTAAGTCTGTATAAATTAAATATTGTCACTAAAATGAGGTTAAATACGTTCACTACACACAGCGTATTTAAAATACTAGATTCTGCTTCCGCACCACGATCCTGCTCACTCAGAAATATGTGAATATAATGTCCAGTCTTATGGCTTTAGGTCAGTGACGGGTGACATCCAGTGTTCAGAGTCACAGGTTAAAGAACATCAGAGGTTTCACTGAGCAGCAGCAGACTTGATGTCATGTTGCTGTAGCCCCGCCCACCAGTTACACTCATGGTGGGAATACAATAATGTCTGTTCTGTGTTTCACACACAACAGCAGCGACCAATCAGAGCTCAGCACACGGGTCGTTAGGAAATGTTGAACCCAGAAGAAGTTCAGTCCTGAAAGTACCAGTTCAAACTGCTTCATGCAGAAAGAGCAGAAGTCACAGAGGGAACGTAACCAGATTCATGAGATCTCTGTCTCTCTGGAGCACAACATCTACATCATGTGTGCTGCTAGATTCACGTGTTGCATGTATGCTGATGATGAAGGACAATATTTGAGTGTTATTCTTTCAGGTTGTCAAGAAGAGTTGAGATCTCAGAAGAGCTGCGCTGAGTGAAAGGCAAACATACTGGACTATAAGATCCGTCTGGGGAGCACAGAGCGTATAAATCATGAGTATAACCTAACAGTTTGCATTAGTGTAGTGTGAGTTCAGGCCCGTAGGGTAACGTGTGATGTTCATTCTGTGTGAGAGTGAACTTGTTGTGCAGACGTATGAGCTCAGAGGATGTTCTGGCTCCGCTCTCTGTTGTTGAAACCCTGCTGGACGCTCTGCACTCGTCTGTGTGTGGAGGAGAATCGGCTTTTCAGCTTCACTCCTTAACTTTGCTAAAGTACTCTTTCCTTTGTAAGACTTAATCAAGTTCCTCTTATTATAACGGAGTGTATTCTGCTGAAGTCAAATTGTGTGTGTGTTACTGTGGTAAGAAATGATGTCATTGAACTGGTGAGCAGGTGGAGAGGATACACAGTGATGAGCGGAGCTTCTTCAGGGATTCTGCTCTGGACGTGACGCTCAGCGGAGGCCGTGGTCCGGTACGAGCGTTTAGAAGAACTCTGTCTCTGCTCGCGGCTCACAGGATACCGATGGTGGGCATGAAGTGTCTGACGGACGTTCACACATTCTCCCCCCTGCTGAAACCACGAGGATCAAAAGGACTCTGTTTTCTGTGACTCTGTACGGAGTCTGGAGGATTTCAGACGGACTTCTATTCCTAGCAGGAGGAGTTGGGTGTCCCGCCAGACCGGACGGGTCGGTTCCCCCGACCACCAAAGGACTCTTCCATCCAGCCTCGGCTCAGGAGACAATTTGTGTTATGATCAATCTGTGATGTCATCAAATGAAGTAGATCATTAAGCTGTCGCTATGCCCCTGCTAATAACCCTGCAATAAATATATAACCAAAAGTTTTATCATATGAATAAGAGGGATAGTGGTGTCGCAGATTCATTATACTGATGAGCAGGAGACGTGGTTCCAGTACAAACAATTACTCTCTATTCTTACCGGTGGCGGCCGGCCGATAGAGAGCCAGTCAATATTTGTGTTTTTGAAATATGGAAATTACCCAGTAATATTTGTAAAATAGTATATCTGCGCAAAATATACACTTTTCCTGCACGTCCTCTCCGCCTGTCTGCTGACTGACGAGAAGTGCACACTAGAGAGGCGGGTCTAAGAAGCAGTTTAGCCAATTACTGATTAAAGATATAAATGAGTGACGTAAAATTCATCCAATCAGCGTGTATAAATTGGATGCCTGATGGAGCCTCCGGAAGAATTCAGCCGAATAACTTCTCTCATTCTGGTAATGTATTCTCTGATCACAAGCAAGTGTAAGCGCTGCAGTTGCAAGAGCAGGGAGTGGTTCAGTCAACACGCAGGTTGAGAATCAACAACTCTCCAACAACCGGAAGTTCGGCCCTTTCATACACAGATTTCGTCACAGGTTCGTATTGCATCGTCCTAACATCTAGTTGGCTCTAACCTGTCCAGGAGGAGAATCCCATGTGCTCACCTCTTCTCACAGGTGAGGAGGACATGATCCCTAATGAAAATATACTGATAACATGCGAGGTGTTGTAGTGCAAGGCGTGTATCTACCCTTGAGAAACTGACAAACGGACATTTCCCAGAGACAACTACAGCTTCATTATGTGTTATTCTGACCTTGAGTAACCTGAACCTCTTTCATAGTCAAGAATATATACAGAATATAATGATTTATAGTATCAATCCCCCTTTTTACATAATTTATTATGTAAACTAAACAATAATATTGAGCTACAAAAATGGGCTGTATCACTTCATAACTGTGTGTGTGTTACTTATTTAACAGAGTGGAAATCTCTAACAGCCTAAAGCTTGTATCTATATTATAAAAAGCTAAGCCACTTATATCCAGGAGCTTCATATATCCCTCGTACTAGAGAACCGTTGTCCCTAGGTATTTGTAACCCTCTCATTCTACTGGATAATCCTCTAAGTGCATAATATGGCACACTCAAAAACAGTATAAAATCATCTTATCACAAACATCTCACGCCTTCTACGTGTGTGCCTATATGGCCAAACATTAGCAAGTTATGTATACAGGAACGGTTGGTCTAACTCTGTCTCTTCTTCGGATCCATCGATGTTGAATCTCACCATTCTCCTCCAACAACTGTACCTTTTCTGCTAACAGAGCCATTTGATATGGTGTGGGCAATTTAGAGTCCACTGCTGTGGTGATCACTGAAAGAAAGACGACGGTAGTCGTAGCGCGCAGCAAGCACGGTGCTAACAGTAAACATTACCAGCCTCACGGTAGTCGCAGGAAGCACGGTGCTAACAGTAAACATTACCAGCCTCACGGTAGTCGCAGCAAGCACGGTGCTAACAGTAAACATTACCAGCCTCACGGTAGTCGCAGGAAGCACGGTGCTAACAGTAAATATTACCAGCCTCACGGTAGTCGCAGGAAGCACGGTGCTAACAGTAAATATTACCAGCATCACGGTAGTCGTAACGAGCACGGTGCTAACAGTAAACATTACCAGCATCACGGTAGTCGCAGGAAGCACGGTGCTAACAGTAAACATTACCAGCATCACGGTAGTCGTAACGAGCACGGTGCTAACAGTAAACATTACCAGCCTCACGGTAGTCGTAACGAGCACGGTGCTTACAGTAAACATTACCAGCATCACGGTAGTCGTAACGAGCACGGTGCTAACAGTAAACATTACCAGCCTCACGGTAGTCGTAACGAGCACGGTGCTAACAGTAAACATTACCAGCCTCACGGTAGTCGTAACGAGCACGGTGCTAACAGTAAACATTACCAGCCTCACGGTAGTCGTAACGAGCACGGTGCTTACAGTAAACATTACCAGCCTCACGGTAGTCGTAACGAGCACGGTGCTAACAGTAAACATTACCAGCCTCACGGTAGTCGTAACGAGCACGGTGCTTACAGTAAACATTACCAGCCTCACGGTAGTCGTAACGAGCACGGTGCTTACAGTAAACATTACCAGCCTCACGGTAGTCGTAACGAGCACGGTGCTTACAGTAAACATTACCAGCCTCACGGTAGTCGTAACGAGCACGGTGCTAACAGTAAACATTACCAGCCTCACGGTAGTCGTAACGAGCACGGTGCTAACAGTAAACATTACCAGCATCACGGTAGTCGTAACGAGCACGGTGCTTACAGTAAACATTACCAGCCTCACGGTAGTCGTAACGAGCACGGTGCTTACAGTAAACATTACCAGCCTCACGGTAGTCGTAACGAGCACGGTGCTTACAGTAAACATTACCAGCATCACGGTAGTCGTAACGAGCACGGTGCTAACAGTAAACATTACCAGCATCACGGTAGTCGTAACGAGCACGGTGCTTACAGTAAACATTACCAGCATCACGGTAGTCGTAACGAGCACGGTGCTAACAGTAAACATTACCAGCATCACGGTAGTCGTAACGAGCACGGTGCTTACAGTAAACATTACCAGCATCACGGTAGTCGTAACGAGCACGGTGCTTACAGTAAACATTACCAGCATCACGGTAGTCGTAACGAGCACGGTGCTTACAGTAAACATTACCAGCATCACGGTAGTCGTAACGAGCACGGTGCTAACAGTAAACATTACCAGCATCACGGTAGTCGTAACGAGCACGGTGCTAACAGTAAACATTACCAGCATCACGGTAGTCGAGCGTACACGGCGGTGATCTCTGTAAACACTACTAGTCTACGTGCAGTAATGTAACGGACAGCGTAACCGTGAGCTAAATGTGCTCACTCTGCTAGCGTAAATATGCTATTGCAAAACAAAGTTGAGTTAGTTAGTAAATACACTTACCCATCTTCAAATGGATCCCTTCGTTCTGCGTAATCTTCTTCATCGCAGGAGTCAAAGCCTTCACAGTCTGATGCTCCTCCGTTCTCTTCCTGGGTTGTGAAGTGCGTTCTAGACATGATCCCTTGCTTCTAGGCTTATAAATACTCAGGTGGCCCTATCTTTCTCTGTGAACCACGTGCAAGCTCACGGACGGAAGGACCCGGAAGCGAAAACCCGTACTGATTCACCGAGATATTTAAACGTAGTTTTGTTCCATATTATCGCAGAGATATAATTTTTTTTTTAAAGTGAACACTGAATATCACGCCGGCGTGACGCTAGACCCCAGAGGGTTAACAGACATTTAGTTAAAATCATGTCCCTGTAAACACATTTAAATCCTGATTCCAGTGAAATGAGTTCTTCCAGTGCAGTAGAAGCTCTAACAAACTAAAAGCAGGACTTAAAGCGTCCTGGTTCCCTGAAAGCAGGAGGGCCAAAGGATGTTCATGTTGGTTGGACAAGACCTCCAACACTTTGATCCCCAGCAGGATAGTGGCCAGTTCAGCATTCAGTTCACAGCATTATGTCCAAAAGCATATCAAGAGACACCAGTAGACATTGTTCTCCCACAGCAACATGTTGGGAACACCAGCATGAACTCAGTAGATCAGACACTTACACCACTTTGTCATCTTTGAGGTAAATCACCTGATCCTGACCTGAGAGTCTCCAGTGTACAGTGTGGACTCTCCAGCCCAGCAGAGAGAAACTTCACTCCTGAATCCTGCAGCTTGTTGTTACTCAGGTCCAGCTGTTTCAGACAAGAGGACTGGGAGCTGAGGACTGAGGACAGAGCTCCACAGCTTTTTTTTGAGAGGTTACACCAACTCATCCTAGGGGAGGAACAGGGATTAATACAAACAAAATGTTTAATCAAAGTAAAATATCAAACACATTTTGTAATGTTAATGTATCCATAATGTGTCCACCTACACAGCTTTTTTGGAGGCTTTGACCACTGGCATCAGCCTCAGAAGAGGCTCCTCTGAACGAGAGTATTTACTCAGGTCAAACACATCCAGATCTTCTCCTGATGACAGTAAGATGAAGACCAGAGCTGACCACTGAGCAGGAGACTGTTCATCTGTGGCGAGACGTCGTAACATCACAGACTGTTGGATCTCCTCCACTAGAGAACTATCATTCAGTTAATTCAGACAGTGGAACAGATTTATGCTTTTCTCTGGAGATACATCCTCATTGATCTTCTTCTTGATGTACTCAGCTGTTTCCTGATTGATCTGTGAGCTACTTCCTGTCTCTCTCAGCAGACCTCGTAGGAGAGTCTGATTGGTCTCCAGTGAAAGACCCAGGAGGAAGCGGAGGAACAAGTCCAGGTGTCCATTAGGACTCTGTAAGGCCTTGTTCACAGCACTCTGGTAGAGATGTGCCATCAGGTTGACATCAGAGTTGATGGAAGTCAGATGGACATGAAGAGCAGCCAGAAACTCCTGAACACTCAGATGGACGAAGCAGAACACTGTGTTCTGGTGCAGTCCTCTCTCCTCTCTAAAGATCTGTGTGAACACTCCTGAGTACACTGAGGCTGCTTTGGGATCGATGCCACACTCTGTCAGGTCGGATTCATAGAAGATCAGGTTCCCTTTCTGCAGCTGATCAAAAGCCAGTTTTCCCAGAGACTCAGTCATCTTCCTGTTCTCTGGACTCCAGTGTGGATCTGTCTCAGCTCCTCCATCATACTTGACCTTCTTCACTTTGGACTGAACCACCAGAAAGTGGATGTACATCTCAGTCAGGGTCTTGGGCAGCTGTCCTCCCTCTGTGGTCTTCAACATGACCTCCAGAACTGTAGCAGTGATCCAGCAGAAGACTGGGATGTGGCACATGATGTGGAGGCTTCGTGAGGTCTTGATGTGGGAGATGATCCTGCTGGCCTGCTCCTCATCTCTGAACCTCTTCCTGAAGTAGTCCTCCTTCAGTTTGTCAGCTATGAACCTCTTCCTGGAGTAGTCCTCCTCCTGTGTGTCAGCTCTGAACCTCTTCCTGAAGTACTCCTCCTTCTGTGGGTCAGTGAACCCTCTGACCTCTGTCACCAAGTCAACACAGTCAGGAGGGATCTGATTGGCTGCTGCAGGTCGTGTGGTTATCCAGAGGCGAGCAGAGGGAAGCAGGTTCCCCCTGATGAGGTTTGTCAGCAGCACATCCACTGAGGTGGACTCTGTGACGTCAGTCAGGACCTCATTGTTGTGGAAGTCCAGAGGAAGTCGACACTCATCCAGACCGTCAAAGATGAACAGAACCTGGAACTCTTTAAACCTGCAGATTCCTGCTTCTTTGGTTTCAGTGAAGAAGCAATGAACAAGTTCCACCAAGCTGAACTTCTTCTCTTTCAGCACATTCAGCTCTCTGAACGTGAATGGAAACGTGAACTGGATGTCCTGGTTGGCTTTGTCTTCAGCCCAGTCCAGAGTGAACTTCTGTGTTAAGACTGTTTTCCCGATGCCGGCCACTCCCTTTGTCATCACTGTTCTGATTGGTTCCTCTCCTCCAGGTGAGGCTTTAAAGAAGTCTTCTTGTCTGATGGTGGTTTCTGGTCTGTGTGGTTTCCTGGATGCTGCTTCAATCTGTCTGACCTCATGTTCATCATTGACCTCTCCAGTCCCTGTGATGTAGAGCTCTGTGTAGATCTGGTTCAGGAGGGTTGGGTTTCTTGCTTTAGCGATCCCCTCAAACACACACTGGAACGTGTTCTTCAGGTTAGTTTTGAGTTCCCGCTGACACGCAGTAAGAATCTCTGTGTGAATAAAACAAAGATTAAAATCAATGAGGAGTTGTTAGTGAATGAGAGTCATTTCTCACAAGTGGACACATTTGTGTATTAATGAAATTTCTTCATCTCATTTGATAACTAAAGGCTCTGAATATGTTCATGATTGTAAAATGACCCAAGCCCCCCCAGCGCCTCATTTTTTTACCAAAAAAAAAAGCTTTTAAAAACGGCACCTTAATTATCTCTGCAACCACAGGGTTGTTTAACTTCATCTAAATTGCTACAATACTGCGTGTGAGAAGAGATGTATGGTTTAAAACAAATAAAAAGGTCAAAAAACATGATCCTAACAGAACTGGCAGCGGTTTCAAGATGACTATAAATACTGTAGAGCATGAAGTAGTGCATCGTCTACCCTACACCCTTCCTGTATGGAAACTGCAAGGGATCCTGGAAGACTGAGACCTGTCTACTCAGGTGACCCAGGACAACCCTTTCAAAACATTTCATTATGTGCGACGTCAGGACTATAGGTCTCAGGTTAGTGAGACTATGACTCCTCACACTGTTTGCCTTTGGGATAGGAACTAAACAAGAAGTTTTCCACATTACTGGAATTTTTTAGCGCCGAACAGTATCACGTCATGCGCATATGTTTCTAACTCCTGAACCCTTCATGGTTGGCCCACATTTCTAAAACCACGTCACACAGCAATAAGGCACCTTTTCCAAAAAGGTGCCTTATTAGTATGTGGGTTGTTGTTAAGGCCCTGAACCAAAAAGTTTGAAAAACTCGGGGACCGCTCAAGGAGGCATTTTTGGGGAATCTGGCTCGTATCATGCTGGATGTTCATAGTTATGATCACAATATGTTATAAAAGTGATTTTTGGGGGTTCTGCGGTTCAGAAGGGTTAATATCATTTAACAACAACTGACATGTTGTGCTTCATGTGTCCATGAACTCTGTGGTCTCCAAATAACCAGAAGGTGTATTACTTAAGTTCAGAGGGAATTAAAGACGTGCAACAGTATCTCACAGTCACTCCAGTGAAATTGTATGATGTAAACTTAATTACATGCATTAGTTATTACCACTAGTCGACGCTGTTCGGGTGTTTGGAGGTGAGAGGGTAAAGTGAGGGTAGAAGAAGAAGAGGAGGGGGAGAGTAGAGAGGACGTGGACTTGGCGGTGCGGCTGGAATGTGGAGTTGAACTAAAGTTATGAGGAAAACCCAGAACGTGTTGGACTGATTTATTCCTACTGATACACCCACGTCGCTTACACTAGTCTTAAACATTACAGGCAACAAACACAGGATTGTCTGCCTTTGTATTGTTGTTTTTCTTCTCTTTGTCATGTCATGTCCTTGTTTGGTAGCTTGGTCTATAAGGAGCAGCACAAGACATGAGTCTATCTCTGAGGATCACATTGAGACATTTCGTGCTTTGGTGATGTTTGTTGAAGTCTTTGTAATATGACACTTTGATCTTCATACCATGACTTACCTTCAGGTTCTGACATGGTTTTTGGTAACTTCTCCACTAGATCATTCCGATGTATCTGCTTTAAAACTATCCGGATCACTTTAATAGTGTGTATGCTGTAGTTCCCCAACATCTGATCCACAGTTTCCATCCGGTCTGCACCCTCCAGTCGACTCTTTGGGATTGCTGGGAAGCCTTCTAGGACCTCCAGCTGCAGGTACCACTTGAATCTTTTAAACTCCTCGGCTCCTAAATCCTCCAAAGTGCTGATGAAGTCAATCTTAGTCGTAGGTTTCTCCATCTGCCCTCTCTGTCAAGATACAAAAGATATAATTTCATGAATTTACAATTCTTACATTTTAAAATCCTGTAATGAAAGAATATGAATCATGCCGTACATATTTACTGACAATCAGTCTCTTAAAGAAGAACATTAATGAGTGCTTGATTGCGTAATGCAGGATTAACTACAGGCATGTGCATGTTTCCTGAGGAATAACAGGAGAATCATGAGATGACTAACATGCTGTGAATTATCTACAGTCTACTACATTCATTGTACAGGTATTATAGCATTCTCACAGTTACTACACCATCAGACACACAGGCCAGATTCATCTAGGACGGGTTGGTCCTCTGGGCCAGTTGAGACATGACCTGAGCCACCAGGACTCCACTAGTGAACCAAGTGTGTCAGGGTTGTTAAGATGTTGTGTTGTGAACATTCAGAGTGGTAACAGTTCAAAAACAACTCATGTTTATCCAACCTCTCACACCAGTTCAGACACGCCTGCACTTTTCACTGATGATGTGAACTCAGATTACAAACTTCTGGTGAAACTACTTGAGAAACATTAACATTATATTTATAAAAATCATTGTTCTTTCTTTATCCAGCCATCCATTATCCGAACCGCTTATCCTGTTTAGGGTCGTGGGTAGGGCTGGGCGGTATGGCCAAAAATTCATATCACGGTATTTTGTAAGATTCTGACGGTTTCACGGTATATCGCGGTATTTTTTTTCCGAATAAACACATTAATTTATTGACGCCGAAAAGGACCTCTGCCGCGATGATTCAAAAATATTATATATTATATATATACACAGATACACATATCCTTGTATATATATTGTTTATAAATATGTATTTATATACTTATATAGATACACATATAATTGTATACATACTATGTTTATAAATATGTATTTTATATATATTTATGTATTTATATAGATACACATATAATTGCAAACAATTCTGTCAAAAGTAATAAGACTGTAGTTCAAAGTAAAAGTTAAATTAAAATCTTAAGTTATAAATCTTAACCTTTCCCTCAGTCAAACTGATTTAATGTGACTGAATAAATAATAAAGATTGCTTGTTAGATCCTCGAAACCGATTTATATCTCATGTTTAATCGATACGGAGACATCGGAGCCAGCGGATCATTTCAAAAAGTCCAGCCGAGATGAGGCTCCTCTTGTCGGGCAGCACAGCGCTGACGGTCCCTCAGCAGGACCTCAACTCGTCGGCGTATCTTTTTAATTAAGCTGATTTTTGACAAACCAACCACAGATTTGATGCTTAAACAACTAACTTCTCGCCTGAAAATATCCCAAAATTACATTTTGTGACTCAACAACGGTAGTATTAAAAAAATGTCAACTTTCAGTTATGAGTTCTCTCATCCGCCATTGTTCCCCGTTTGCTGGTCCGAAATGCATTCTGGGATATTGGCTGTCGAGTACGCTCAAGTCTGCTCTGATGCATCCCCGGTAAAATGGGAGGATCAAGTCAAATTCGGGCATTTTCACCGTGCTTGGCGAAAAGCGGACTTTTGAATTGGAACAGTACTTGGGCCGCGACTGATGACGTTTCACGTCGACGTTTCATGACGAGTCCACGAGAAGTACAGAGAAGTACAGAGAAGAACGCTTATTGAGTGACTAACCTCCTAAAGAGATAAAGATCAGCTCAGTTCAGAAAGATGTAAAGAAGCAGCAGCAACCTGGATCACATGCAAGTCTCACTGATGAGACCCAATGTCACATTGATGTGTATTTATTCATAAATGTGTTATTTTGAATGAAGATTTGGTGAAACACGTTCATCAATCACATCCTTCTAGAATGATTTCTAACATACATGTTGGACCATTTTCTGAGCAGCAGGTTCTAAAAGTTTACAGTCAGAGAGTGTGAACCAATCAAATAACCAGAAGATCACATGACCATGAAGAAGTAGAAGAAACATCTGAACGTCTCCTGTTGTCACCAACATACCATCAACCTGAAGGACTCGGGTCAAACACAAAGTCCAGCTGACATGAGGCCTGGAGACACTCTGATGTTGGATCTGATCCTGGAGCAGTGTCCTTACAGACATGACTTTAAGCTCTTATACACACGGTGGATGTGATGTAATGGATCTGATCCTGGAGCAGTGTCCTCACAGACAGGACTTTAAGCTCTTATACACACGGTGGATGTGATGTAATGGATCTGATCCTGGAGCAGTGTCCTTACAGACAGGACTTTAAGCTCTTATACACACGGTGGATGTGATGTAATGGATCTGATCCTGGAGCAGTGTCCTCACAGACATGACTTTAAGCTCTTATACACACGGTGGATGTGATGTAATGGATCTGATCCTGGAGCAGTGTCCTTACAGACAGGACTTTAAGCTCTTATACACACGGTGGATGTGATGTAATGGATCTGATCCTGGAGCAGTGTCCTTACAGACATGACTTTAAGCTCTTATACACACGGTGGATGTGATGTAA
Organism: Myoxocephalus aenaeus; assembly: GCA_038501785.1. Lineage (NCBI taxonomy): Eukaryota > Metazoa > Chordata > Actinopteri > Perciformes > Cottidae > Myoxocephalus > Myoxocephalus aenaeus. The sequence continues at coordinate 21,381 of JBAMJR010000878.1, forward strand.
TGGATCTGATCCTGGAGCAGTGTCCTTACAGACATGACTTTAAGCTCTTATACACACGGTGGATGTGATGAATTATTCTCTGGAGAAACTTATCTAGTGATCAAATCTTTAGGTAAAGTGGATCAACCTCCATAACAACAGAAACTCACTCATCAGGTCGTCTTTCATTACAACCCTGATGACTTTAGTCTTGTTATTGATCTCACCTGACTACTAATACGGATTAGAACATGTTGAAATCTGTATCAATATCCACAGCTACATGTTCATATGAATCTACATGATATCAATGGATCAGCAGTTTGCATCATGCTCAGTCCATTTAAATGATGGAGCTCAAAACCATAGTTCACAGATTCCCCTCAGAGGGCTTTACCGCCTCGCTGCAGCGCTCAAAGAGTTAAAGTGTTTGATGCGCTCTAAATGTTCACATCTGATTATTTACTGTTATTACAACAAATATGGAAGAGACGAACACTTAAAAAGTAAAGAAGCTGTTGCACCATTAATTCAATAAATGTAATGAGACATAAACGCACTTGAGTGATAAAAGAAAGTGGTGACTATGGTTTCAGATTTGACAACCTGGAAGTTATTATTTAATGGTTATGTTGTGATATTATACTCAGTGAGGAGAGAGTATGAATACATATCCTTTACAGCACTGGTTCTCAACTGGTCTGGCTCTGACCCACCATCACCCTGAATGAGCCGCGACCAAATCAAGGAACATTCTCAACTCCTCAGATGTATTTAATGAAAAGATGGTGCAGTTTTAACCTGAGAGAGTACAGGATATGTATCATAACACAAACACAAGTTTAATGATGAACCAAAACGAGCAGCTGGTGGTGATGATAGAGAGGGAACTATTCCCTTTTACACTCAATTAGCTGCATTTTAATTAAAAACTAAAACTGCATCTTCAGGACACGAGGTATTACAACATACATAAATATTCAGAATCTTCAGCCATTTTTAAACAGACTCAACAGCTTTCATGCACAAACAGTCCAACAACTAAGAAGTAGTTTCAAAAAGACTGAAATGACCTGACTTTAACTGAGAATACTCACTCACTGAATCTATGACAAACACTACTGTGGAACACGTCACTGTGTTGAGGAGCAGCTTTTCCACTAATTAAAAATAAATTTAACAAAAAGTGCAAGAAGCGGAGCTTCTCAACGCTGATTGGCTGACGCAACTATGACTCACGCGATTTTATCGTCGGAGTTGAGAAATTTCAACTTTCAACGCGAATTTGCGCCGCGTCCTTCGCTCTGTTCAGCGGAGGACGCGACGCGAACAGAGCGAAGGTGTTGGCGTCGCGTCCTTCGCTGTGTTGGCGTCGCATCCTTCGCTGTGTTGGCGTCGCGTCCTTCGCTGTGTTGGCGTCGCGTCCTTCGCTGTGTTGGCGTCGCGTCCTTCACTGTGTTGGCGTCGCGTCCTTCGCTGTGTTGGCGTCGCGTCCTTCGCTGTGTTGGCGTCGCGTCCTTCACTGTGTCGGCGTCGCGTCCTTCGCTGTGTCGGCGTCGCATCCTTCACTGTGTCGGCGTCGCGTCCTTCACTGTGTTGGCGTCGCGTCCTTCGCTGTGTTGGCGTCGCGTCCTTCTCTGTGTTGGCGTCGCGTCCTTCGCTGTGTCCGCGTCACGTCCTTCGCTGTGTTGGCGTCGCGTCCTTCACTGTGTTGGCGTCGCGTCCTTCACTGTGTTGGCGTCGCGTCCTTCGCTGTGTTGGCGTCGCGTCCTTCGCTGTGTTGGCGTCGCGTCCTTCACTGTGTTGGCGTCGCGTCCTTCACTGTGTTGGCGTCGCGTCCTTCGCTGTGTTGGCGTCGCGTCCTTCGCTATTTATACATAGTGTGTGTATAAATACACACACTATGTATAAATACACACACACACTGTGTATAAATACTCAATGCAGTTTGTTTAACAGGTAACAGAGAAAACATCTCCACTCTGACACTGATGATAACTGTTTCTTCATTAATATTAACACAGTGATGATAACGGTGTCTTTATTAATATAAGTAGTAGTTTAACACCATTAAATCAACTGAAAACAACATACGATCATTTTTATCAATATTTTAAGTGGATTTCTATTGGAATGTTGGCTAAAAACTGTCCAGACCAGAAAACAACTCCGTTACACTGATGATGTTTATAGACGCAAACTCCTCAAAGTCTCTCCAGCTGTTAAAGCGACTGACAGCTGTGAGCGGCGGCTCCAGTCATCAGAAATCAACGTCGCTTCACGTGACGCTTCAGAGGAAAGGACGTCTCATGTCTCTTAAAACATGTTTCCTCGTCTCCTCTCTCCTTGTGTCTTCTCTCCTCGCATGGTTTCCTTGCGTCTATCCATGCATTCCTGGTGGGAGGGACTAAGACGCACGAAAAAGACTAAAGTGAGGGAAACGGGGATGCAATTAAGAGACTTGAGATAAACCCAGAGATAAGACGATCAAAACAAAGATAAGACGATCAAAACAAAGATAAGACGATCAAAAACAAAGATAAGACGATCAAAAACAAAGATAAGACGATCAAAAACAAAGATAAGACGATCAAAAACAAAGATGGAGACGATCAAAAACAAAGATGGAGACGATCAAAAAACAAAGATAAGACGATCAAAAACAAAGATGGAGACGATCAAAAACAAAGATAAGACGATCAAAAACAAAGATAAGACGATCAAAAACAAAGATGGAGACGATCAAAAACAAAGATGGAGACGATCAAAAAACAAAGATAAGACGATCAAAAACAAAGATGGTGACGATCAAAAAACAAAGAGAAGACGATCAAAAACAAAGATGGCGATGATCAAAACAAAGATGACGACGATCAAAAACAAAGATAAGATGATCAAAACAAAGATGGCGACGATCAAAACCAAAGATAAGATGATCAAAAGAAGATGGCGACGATCAAAAACAAAGATGATCATAAACAAAGATGGCGATGATCAAAAACAAAGATAAGTCGATCAAAAACAAAGATGGCGACGATCAAAAACAAAGATAAGACGATCAAAAACAAAGATAAGACGATCAAAAACAAAGATAAGACGATCAAAAACAAAGATGGCGATGATCAAAACAAAGCTAAGATGATCAAAACAAAGATGGCGACGATCAAAAACAAAGATGATCAAAAACAAAGATGGCGACGATCAAAAACAAAGATGGCGACGATCAAAAACAAAGATAAGTCGATCAAAAACAAAGATGGCGACGGTCTAAATTGCCAAACTAAACTGTGTTTTATGATGAAGGCCACAAGCTGAAATGGTCTAAAAATAGTTTATGCACCTTTACCTCCATTGACTTTGGTGACATGTTTGGTGATCTGAGGTCATTGCTCGGCACGAATGCAACATAATCTCAAAACAGAGTTTAGTTTAGATCAAGTCCATGTTGGATTTCAGAGGTTTCTTCAGTGGAGAGGCGATGGTGATGAAGAGGATGAGGATGATGATGATGGACGGATGGTGTCAAGCAGCAGCTTTGGTTTCCCATTCCTGTGAAGTCAGAAACAGAAAGACTGAATGGTGACTGTAGATCAGCCTTTCTGAAAGCTACGCACACGTTAAATGTTAAATGACTGAATGAATCGGGGCGTGAATGATCTGTGAACCCTAAACCAGAGAGTCTGGAACCAGGAAGCAGGTCGGCTCACCTTCCTCCTCTGGAAAACCTTCCCGTGTTCGATGAACAGCGACGAAGGAGCTCGTCTCAGAGAGATCTTAGCCGAGGCCGTGCGGCGCAGCAGAGGGTTCAGGAAACCAGCCTGACCAGCAGGGACCAGTAGAGACCAGTAGAGACCAGCAGGGACCAGCAGGGACCAGCAGAGACCAGCAGAGACCAGCAGAGACCAGCAGGGACCAGCAGGGACCAGCAGGGACCAGCAGGGACCAGTGAAACCAGTAGAGACCAGTGAAACCAGCAGAGACCAGTGAAACCAGCAGAGACCAGTGAAACCAGCAGAGACCAGTGAAACCAGTGAGCAGATTGTCAAACAGCAGCTGGCTCAGCTTCAGTACATGTTCACCGTAACGGCCGGTCTGAAGATTTTCAAATATATGTGTGAATGTTTATATATTTATATTCATTTTCATTAATTAATTAAATTAATGTAATGTTTATTATTAGTAATGTGCTACATGGTTTCATATAAATTAAGACATGTATATTTATATTTTGCAGCTCATTGATCTTTATATATTTTTATATTTTGTATTTTTTGCTATTTTTCAGTTCAACTGCTGCAACATTTCCCCTCTGGATGAATAAAGTTCTTATGATATAAATACACATACAAGTTGAGTTAACTATTAAATGAAATGTAATTAGTATATTTCTACCTGAGCGCGCTCACTGCAGACGGCCAGCGACTGTCGGAAAGAGGTGCGCTTGTTTTGCCTCCCGGCAGACGCCAGGTTGGTCTCTGACTCCGCCCTCAGCTGCACCGTCCGCCTCCCCGTCAGCTCCAGCTTCTGAACGCCTCGCTCCATGTCCACCGGCCTGCTGCCTGTAAATATATACTATATATATAAATATATAAATATATATAAATATATACTATATATACTATTGCTCCACGTCCACCGGCCTGCTGCCTGTAAATATATACTATATATATAAATATATAAATATATATAAATATATACTATATATACTATTGCTCCATGTCCACCGGCCTGCTGCCTGTAAATATATACTATATATATAAATATATAAATATATATAAATATATACTATATATACTATTGCTCCATGTCCACCGGCCTGCTGCCTGTAAATATATACTATATAAATATATACTAATCATATATACTATACATATATACACACTATATATAAATATATACACTATATATATATACTATTGATCCACGTCCACCGGCCTGCAAATATATATATATATATATATATATATATATATATATATATATATATATTAGTGCTGTCATATTAGCGCGTTATTAACGGCGTTAACGCAAACCAATTTTAACGCCGTCAATTTTATTAACGGCGTTAACGCATTTTAATTTTTCAATTTTTTTTTTCCGCGAGCACCACGCCGGATGTAGCTCAACCGGAAGCAAAACAATAAGCACGCCGTTTGGGCTTGGAAGCTAGGCTAACGTTACGGTTTGAAATGAATGAATGGTGAGCGCGATACGGCAAAATGAATGATATTCAGTGAACGAACAGGTGCGCGTGCCAGAAGGGAGCGCGAGTGAACACATTGAACACAGCAGGAGAGAACGCAACGTTAGCCAGCTAGCTAAAGCGCCGGTGGAACATTATTAGCTTATGCCGTGTTCACACCGGACGCGCCGTCAAAGTAAGCTAGTACAAATTAGTCTAAAATTAATTTTAGACTAATTGACCAGCACACATTATATGCAATGCAATATAATGCATGACGAGTATTTAATGACTTATCAATATATAGGTTATATATCAAGGTTGGCAGGTCTGAATAAGGCTAAACTAGAAGTTAACACCAATACAAACATTATTTTTGCAGAATGAGTGTGTTAGGGGAGAAGGATGCAGCCATTGTTAAACAGCCGGATTGAAATGCAGCTGGAACTGGTCGTGGCTAAAACTGGAAGGCAAGGTCTCAATAAAAGGGCAAGAGGTGTCCTTTCATCTAGGAGATGTATTCTCCAAAATCAACAGGCAGGGATTCACCAGATGCATTCTCTGCATCAAAGATATAAATGATGCTAACAAAGGCAGCCATGCTCTCCCTTACCACATTGTGCCTCATATACTGTAAATGTTAGACCAGTGACAGGCTGGCATGAAATGGCTTGCATAATACTTAGTAAGGAGGCCATAATCATGTTTGACTCATGGCTGAAGTTAAGTTTCTCCAGCTCTCCCCAGGTTGGCAAAAAAATCATCTCAAAATGCATCAGATTGATGCTTTAAAATATGGAATATTTACATGTTTCTTACGGGGGAGCATGCCCCCGGACCCCCTAGAGGGGTAATATCCTTCTCACCTTTTCACCCCTGACCCGTTTTCATACCTGGTGCACTCTATCATTTTATTTTGTAAACCCTTGTTTACCTGAAATGTGCAGTGATTTTATTTTGTACCGCCCTGTTTGGCAGTTGTTTTTCAATAAAATAAAGCAAGCCAATCCACTTTTTCATGTTGATAAGAGCATTAAAATGCAAAAAAAAAAAATTGCGATAAATTGCTCTTGATAAATATGAAGACAGACTATATAAATATATGCTATAAATATAAACTATATATATATATATATATACACACACACATATGAAGACAGACTATATACATATATAAATGTATGCTATAAATATGAAGACAGACTATATAAATATATATATATATATATATATATATATATATATACATACATACATACATACATACATATGAAGAC
>JBAMJR010000880.1:0-25000 GCA_038501785.1 Myoxocephalus aenaeus
ATAGAACGTGTGTTAGAACAATAGAATGTGTGTTAGAACAATATAATGTGTGTTAGAACAATAGAACAGTGTGTTAGAACAATATAATGTGTGTTAGAACAATAGAACGTGTGTTAGAACAATAGAACGTGTGTTAGAACAATAGAACGTGTGTTAGAACAATATAATGTGTGTTAGAACAATAGAATGTGTGTTAGAACAATAGAACGTGTGTTAGAACAATATAATGTGTGTTAGAACAATAGAATGTGTGTTAGAACAATATAATGTGTGTTAGAACAATATAACGTGTGTTAGAACAATAGAATGTGTGTTAGAACAATAGAACGTGTGTTAGAACAATAGAACGTGTGTTAGAACAATAGAACGTGTTTTAGAACAATATAATGTGTGTTAGAACAATAGAATGTGTGTTAGAACAATAGAACGTGTGTTAGAACAATAGAACGTGTGTTAGAACATTATAACGTGTGTTAGAACAATAGAACGTGTGTTAGAACAATAGAACGTGTGTTAGAACAATAGAATGTGTGTTAGAACAATATAATGTGTGTTAGAACAATAGAATGTGTGTTAGAACAATATAATGTGTGTTAGAACAATAGAACGTGTTTTAGAACAATAGAACGTGTGTTAGAACAATAGAACGTGTTTTAGAACAATAGAACGTGTGTTAGAACAATATAATGTGTGTTAGAACAATAGAACGTGTGTTAGAACAATAGAACGTGTGTTAGAACAATAGAATGTGTGTTAGAACAATATAATGTGTGTTAGAACAATAGAACGTGTGTTAGAACAATAGAACGTGTGTTAGAACAATAGAACGTGTGTTAGAACAATATAATGTGTGTTAGAACAATATAACGTGTGTTAGAACAATAGAACGTGTGTTAGAACAATAGAATGTGTGTTAGAACAATATAATGTGTGTTAGAACAATAGAACGTGTTTTAGAACAATAGAACGTGTGTTAGAACAATAGAACGTGTTTTAGAACAATAGAACGTGTGTTAGAACAATATAATGTGTGTTAGAACAATAGAACGTGTGTTAGAACAATAGAACGTGTGTTAGAACAATAGAATGTGTGTTAGAACAATATAACGTGTGTTAGAACAATAGAACGTGTGTTAGAACAATAGAACGTGTGTTAGAACAATAGAACGTGTTTTAGAACAATATAATGTGTGTTAGAACAATATAATGTGTGTTAGAACAATAGAACGTGTGTTAGAACAATATAACGTGTGTTAGAACAATAGAATGTGTGTTAGAACAATATAACGTGTGTTAGAACAATAGAACGTGTGTTAGAACAATAGAACGTGTGTTAGAACAATAGAACGTGTGTTAGAACAATAGAACGTGTGTTAGAACAATAGAACGTGTGTTAGAACAATAGAACGTGTTTTAGAACAATATAATGTGTGTTAGAACAATAGAACGTGTGTTAGAACAATAGAACGTGTGTTAGAACAATAGAACGTGTTTTAGAACAATATAATGTGTGTTAGAACAATAGAACGTGTGTTAGAACAATATAACGTGTGTTAGAACAATAGAATGTGTGTTAGAACAATATAACGTGTGTTAGAACAATAGAACGTGTGTTAGAACAATAGAATGTGTGTTAGAACAATATAACGTGTGTTAGAACAATAGAACGTGTTTTAGAACAATATAATGTGTGTTAGAACAATAGAACGTGTGTTAGAACAATAGAACGTGTGTTAGAACAATAGAACGTGTTTTAGAACAATATAATGTGTGTTAGAACAATAGAACGTGTGTTAGAACAATATAACGTGTGTTAGAACAATAGAATGTGTGTTAGAACAATATAACGTGTGTTAGAACAATAGAACGTGTGTTAGAACAATAGAATGTGTGTTAGAACAATAGAACGTGTGTTAGAACAATAGAATGTGTGTTAGAACAATAGAACGTGTGTTAGAACAATATAACGTGTGTTAGAACAATAGAACGTGTGTTAGAACAATAGAATGTGTGTTAGAACAATAGAACGTGTGTTAGAACAATAGAACGTGTGTTAGAACAATAGAACGTGTTTTAGAACAATATAATGTGTGTTAGAACAATAGAACGTGTGTTAGAACAATATAATGTGTTTTAGAACAATAGAATGTGTGTTAGAACAATATAACGTGTGTTAGAACAATAGAACGTGTTTTAGAACAATAGAACGTGTGTTAGAACAATATAATGTGTTTTAGAACAATAGAATGTGTGTTAGAACAATATAACGTGTGTTAGAACAATAGAACGTGTGTTAGAACAATAGAACGTGTGTTAGAACAATATAACGTGTGTTAGAACAATAGAATGTGTGTTAGAACAATATAACGTGTGTTAGAACAATAGAACGTGTGTTAGAACAATAGAACGTGTGTTAGAACAATAGAACGTGTTTTAGAACAATATAATGTGTGTTAGAACAATAGAATGTGTGTTAGAACAATATAATGTGTGTTAGAACAATAGAACGTGTGTTAGAACAATAGAACGTGTGTTAGAACAATAGAACGTGTTTTAGAACAATATAATGTGTGTTAGAACAATAGAACGTGTGTTAGAACAATATAATGTGTTTTAGAACAATAGAATGTGTGTTAGAACAATATAACGTGTGTTAGAACAATAGAACGTGTGTTAGAACAATAGAACGTGTGTTAGAACAATATAACGTGTGTTAGAACAATAGAATGTGTGTTAGAACAATATAACGTGTGTTAGAACAATAGAACGTGTGTTAGAACAATAGAACGTGTGTTAGAACAATAGAACGTGTTTTAGAACAATATAATGTGTGTTAGAACAATAGAATGTGTGTTAGAACAATATAATGTGTGTTAGAACAATAGAACGTGTGTTAGAACAATAGAACGTGTGTTAGAACAATAGAACGTGTTTTAGAACAATATAATGTGTGTTAGAACAATAGAACGTGTGTTAGAACAATAGAACGTGTGTTAGAACAATAGAACGTGTTTTAGAACAATATAATGTGTGTTAGAACAATAGAACGTGTGTTAGAACAATATAACGTGTGTTAGAACAATAGAATGTGTGTTAGAACAATATAACGTGTGTTAGAACAATAGAACGTGTGTTAGAACAATAGAATGTGTGTTAGAACAATATAACGTGTGTTAGAACAATAGAACGTGTGTTAGAACAATAGAACGTGTGTTAGAACAATAGAACGTGTTTTAGAACAATATAACGTGTGTTAGAACAATATAACGTGTGTTAGAACAATAGAACGTGTGTTAGAACAATAGAATGTGTGTTAGAACAATAGAACGTGTGTTAGAACAATAGAACGTGTGTTAGAACAATAGAACGTGTTTTAGAACAATATAATGTGTGTTAGAACAATAGAACGTGTGTTAGAACAATATAATGTGTTTTAGAACAATAGAATGTGTGTTAGAACAATAGAATGTGTGTTAGAACAATAGAACGTGTGTTAGAACAATAGAACGTGTGTTAGAACAATATAATGTGTGTTAGAACAATAGAACGTGTGTTAGAACAATAGAATGTGTGTTAGAACAATAGAACGTGTGTTAGAACAATAGAATGTGTGTTAGAACAATAGAACGTGTGTTAGAACAATAGAACGTGTGTTAGAACAATAGAATGTGTGTTAGAACAATAGAATGTGTGTTAGAACAATAGAACGTGTGTTAGAACAATATAATGTGTGTTAGAACAATAGAACGTGTGTTAGAACAATAGAACGTGTGTTAGAACAATAGAACGTGTTTTAGAACAATAGAACGTGTGTTAGAACAATAGAACGTGTGTTAGAACAATAGAACGTGTGTTAGAACAATAGAACGTGTGTTAGAACAATAGAACGTGTGTTAGAACAATAGAACGTGTGTTAGAACAATAGAACGTGTGTTAGAACAATATAATGTGTGTTAGAACAATAGAACGTGTGTTAGAACAATAGAACGTGTGTTAGAACAATAGAATGTGTGTTAGAACAATAGAACGTGTTTTAGAACAATAGAATGTGTGTTAGAACAATAGAACGTGTGTTAGAACAATAGAACGTGTGTTAGAACAATAGAACGTGTGTTAGAACAATAGAACGTGTGTTAGAACAATAGAACGTGTTTTAGAACAATAGAACGTGTGTTAGAACAATAGAACGTGTGTTAGAACAATAGAACGTGTGTTAGAACAATAGAACGTGTGTTAGAACAATAGAATGTGTGTTAGAACAATAGAACGTGTGTAGTTGCATTATTATTATTATTGTTATTATTATTATTATTGTTATTATTGTTATTGTTATTATTATTGTTATTATTATTATTATTGTTATTATTGTTATTGTTATTATTAATGTTATTATTATTATTGTTATTATTGTACTCAGACCTGCAGCAGAAACTCGAGTTTGAAGAATAGAAGATGAGAAACACTGCAGCCTTCCTCTCTGGTAATGACGAAGGTGTGGTCCTCCTCCTCCTCCTCCTCCTCCTCCTCCTCCTCCTCCTCCTCCTCCTCCTCCTCCTCCTCCTCCTCCTCCTCTTCCTCACTTAAGCTTCCTTTGATGTGAGCTTCATCTTCGCCTCGTTAACTCTCACAGACGTCTGAGCTTCACTTAGAGAGCGAGCAGCGCCTGCAGACAAGGCCGAGGGCAGAGGTCAACCCTCGACAGGCAGCGCCTTTGTCTGCTGGCAGGCCGCTGAGAAGGCAATCAAAACAAACAGCCAGCGATTTACACTCTGCTCCGGTTTCCGAGAGGATCACCAGAGAGGATCACCAGAGAGGATCACCAGAGAGGAAAGGATCACCTGAGAGGATCACCTGATAGGAGAGGATCACCTGAGAGGATGACCAGAGAGGATCACCTGAGAGGATCACCAGAGATGATCATCAGAGAGGAAAGGATCACCTGAGAGGATCACCTGATAGGAGAGGATCACCTGAGAGGATGACCAGAAAGGATCACCTGATAGGAGAAGATCACCTGAGAGGATGACCAGAGAGGATCACCTGATAGGAGAGGATCACCAGAGAGGAAAGGATCACCTGAGAGGAAAGGATCACCTGAGAGGATCACCTGATAGGAGAGGATCACCTGAGAGGATCACCAGAGAGGAGAGGATCACCTGAGAGTAGAGGATCACCTGAGAGGAAAGGATCACCAGAGAGGAAAGGATCACCTGAGATGATCAACTGAAAGGAAATGATGACCTGAGAGGATCACCTGAGAGGAAAGGATCACCAGAGAGGATCACCAGAGAGGAAAGGATCACCAGAGAGGATCACCAGAGAGGAAAGGATCACCTGATAGGAGAGGATCACCTGAGAGGAAATGATCACCTGAGAGGAAAGGATCACCTTATAGGAGAGGATCACCTGAGAGGAAAGGATCACCTGAGAGGATCACCTGAGAAGAGAGGATCCCCTGAGAGGATCACCTGAGAGGAAATGATCACCTGAGAGGAAAGGATCACCTTATAGGAGAGGATCACCTGAGAGGAAAGGATCACCTGAGAGGATCACCTGAGAGGAGAGGATCCCCTGAGAGGATCACCTGTTCAAAGGTTTGTCCTCTTTACTGTTCACAGAACCAGTATGTACACACACACACACACACACACACACACACACACACACACACACACACACACACACACACACACACACACACACACACACACACACACACACACACACACACACACACCTGCCTCATTTATTAACATGTTATTGATGTTAATAAAGACTCTTCTTCATTTATTAACATGTTATTGATGTTAATAAAGACTCTTCTTCATTTATTAACATGTTATAGATGTTAATAAAGACTCTTCTTCATTTATTAACATGTTATTGATGATAAATAATGGAAGTCACCATCACTCACCGGTGGAAGGGGAGCTCTTGGGGACGCTGCCCGGCCGTGTGATGGGAGTTCATGTCGTCACGCTTCTCTTCAGCTAGTCGTGGACGACGTGATGAACAAACACATGAACATGAATACATAGAGGAGTGGAGGAACGTGGCCTAGGCTGCAGAGCGGAGGACGTGTGACGGACGGATGTGACTTCTTCTTCTTCTTCTGGCCTGCAGATGGGAGGAGCTTGTGTGACGTTCAACCAATCAGCTCCAGCTGAGGCACATGTCACTCTCTCTTTTAGTCACTAGGACAGAGATACTGGACTCTACTACATCTGACCCCATGTGTTCACATACTTCCACCCAGACTCCCCGTGGGCTCGGTATCTGCTGGGTCACATGACCCAATATCTCTGAATATATAATATATATTTATATTATATATTATATAATATATCATATATTATATTTGATATATTGTATATATGGTATTATATAATACATATATAAATATATAATATATAATATGATATTTATAATATATATATTATATAATATATATATATATATATATATATATATATATATATATATACACACACACACACACACACACACACACACACACACACACACACACACACACACACACACACACACACACACACACACACCCTGTGACCCTGTAAACTCAGATGAATCAGAAGGCTAAAATAAAGGCGGGGTCACAGTGGGTGGGTCATAAATAGACGTGTTGTATCCAGGCAACAGGGGCCTCAAGCTGCTCTCTTGTACTTTTAACGAAGACGTACAGCGACCGGCGGTTCGATTCCTCCCGGCACAGATCCGAGCTGCTGACTCGATGCTCTCAGCTTTCAATAAACCAGAGAAGAGATCTGAAACGTTTAATATGAAACGTGAATGAAGCCTGTGAACCATTTTTTATAATCATCATCATCATCATCAATAATTATTCAGACATGAATCTCAAAATAACAGAGAAAACACCAGAAAACAAACATTATAAATAATAATATAAAAAACTAACTCAATAACAACCGTCGTATTCTGACTCATATTTACGTTTGATGTCCAGTCGAGTAATAACAATAAAGAACGACGTCACAAACGCACGATGACTCTTTAACAATAACTCATCTTAACTTACATCATATTAAACAATAACTCAACCTTAATAAACACATCATATTAAATAGCTCAACTTAACTTACACAATGTTAAATAATAACTCATCTTAACTTACATTACATTAAACAATAACTCATCTTAAACTTTTAAACTCCATAGGCCCATTAATGGGCCTTTTTTAATTTATTGAAACAAATATATATAAATCACAAGAAAATATATTGATGTTGCACATCAAATTCACCATCAAAGCCTTTGCTACAAGAATCAGTAAGCCATTTAACAACAAACTCAAACAGAAAGAAAGATAATAATAAAAGTATAAAAAGTATTGTTGTTACACTTTCTTACTGTGTTTTTACAGTTTGATCAAAATTAAATCTGTTCATTCAGTTAATTTGTGTGCTTGTTTTATTTTAATGGGTTGTTTTATGAATAAAGAAATTCATAATTCATTAAAAAATATCATAATTCATTAAAAGAATGCTATATTTTAATGTATTGATCACCATAAGTAATATACAAATGAAATATATGGTTTGGTACATGATCAAATTCAAATAGCACAGATGTGCCCCAATGCTCATTTGAGTCCTCGCCTGAATGTTCTCTTTTCTAAACCCTCTCTAACTTCTGCTTCACTTTATCAAAGTCAACCTTTGCAGAGATAATATTCACATATTGAATGTTCACATATTGTGCTATGATTTGGGTTAGAGAATGTTCACATATTGAATGTTCACATATTGTGCTATGATTTGGGTTAGAGAATGTTCACATATTGAATGTTCACATATTGTCCTATGATTTGGGTTAGAGAATGTTCACATATTGAATGTTCACATCTTGTGTTATGATTTGGGTTAGAAAATGTTCACATATTGAATGTTCACATATTGTGTTATGATTTGGGTTAGAGAATGTTCACATATTGTGCTATGATTTGGGTTAGAGAATGTTCACATATTGAATGTTCACATATTGTCCTATGATTTGGGTTAGAGAATGTTCACATATTGAATGTTCACATATTGTCCTATGATTTGGGTTAGAGAATGTTCACATATTGAATGTTCACATATTGTGTTATGATTTGGGTTAGAGAATGTTCACATATTGTGTTATGATTTGGGTTAGAGAATGTTCACATATTGTGCTATGATTTGGGTTAGAGAATGTTCACATATTGTGCTATGATTTGGGTCAGAGAATGTTCACATATTGTGCTATGATTTGGGTTAGAGAATGTTCACATATTGAGCTATGATTTGGGTTAGAGAATGTTCACATATTGAGCTATGATTTGGGTTAGTGAATGTTCACATATTGTGCTATGATTTGGGTTGGAGAATGTTCACATATTGAGCTATGATTTGGGTTAGTGAATGTTCACATATTGTGCTATGATTTGGGTTAGAGAATGTTCACATATTGAGCTATGATTTGGGTTAGAGAATGTTCATATTGAGCTATGATTTGGGTCAGAGAATGTTCACATATTGAGCTATGATTTGGGTTAGTGAATGTTCACATATTGTGCTATGATTTGGGTCAGAGAATGTTCACATATTGAGCTATGATTTGGGTTAGAGAATGTTCACATATTGAGCTATGATTTGGGTTAGAGAATGTTCACATATTGTGCTATGATTTGGGTTAGAGAATGTTCACATATTGTGCTATGATTTGGGTTAGTGAATGTTCACATATTGTGCTATGATTTGGGTTAGAGAATGTTCACATATTGTGCTATGATTTGGGTTAGAGAATGTTCACATATTGAGCTATGATTTGGGTTAGAGAATGTTCACATTGTGTTATGATTTGGGTTAGAGAATGTTCACATATTGTGCTATGATTTGGGTTAGAGAATGTTCACATATTGTGCTATGATTTGGGTTAGAGAATGTTCACATATTGTGCTATGATTTGGGTTAGAGAATGTTCACATATTGAGTTATGATTTGGGTTAGAGAATGTTCACATATTGAGCTATGATTTGGGTTAGAGAATGTTCACATATTGAGCTATGATTTGGGTTAGAGAATGTTCACATATTGAGCTATGATTTGGGTTAGAGTTGGACCTTACAGCTGCATCATTTCAAAGAAATGATCATCCTGAAAGGGATGTTTTTATAGGCGGACCTGAAACCTTTTCATTTTTTTCTGTGTGTCATCTTCATTTACTCTTAATCAGTAACATATAGACTGATATTTACACATCTGAACAAAATCTCACATTATAATTGTTTATTATAACACCAAATGTTTTCAAATAGCCCTAGTGGTTGCAGAGATACACCCTTTTTAGTTTGGGTATGACATTTTCGAGCAGAAGCCTACATCATATTAAATGACCTACACATCATATTAAACAATAACTCATCTTAACTTACATCATATTGAATAACTCATCTTAACCTACACATCATATTACATCATTTATCTTATTTCATGTCTCACTGAACACTTTAAGGTCAAACATCTGATTTGTTATTCAACATAAGACCCTCATTGGTCCCTTTGATATCATAAATAATAAACGTCCCTCTGGTATCAGCTGTTCTTCATCAGGATGGAGTGAGGTGATTATAGGATGTCGTCCTCCTCTCAGCATCACAAGGACGCAGTGACCTCAGGACGTCTTCAAGTGAGACATTCAAGACACCCGACACCATGACATCATCATGACTGCTGCAGCTTCAGGAGACCTGTGTGTGTGTGTGTGTGTGTGTGTGTGTGTGTGTGTGTGTGTGTGTGTGTGTGTGTGTGTAAGTGTGTGTGATAGAGTGTATGTATGTCTGTGTGTGCGTGTATGTGTGTGTGTGTGTGTGTGTGTGTGTGTGTGTGTGTGTGTGTGTGTGTGTGTAAGTGTGTGTGATAGAGTGTATGTATGTCTGTGTGTGCATGTATGTGTGTGTGTGTGTGTGTGTGTGTATGTGTGTGTGTGTGTGTGTGTGTGTGTAAGTGTGTGTGATAGAGTGTATGTATGTCTGTGTGTGCGTGTATGTGTGTGTGTGTGTGTGTGTGTGTGTGTGTGTGTGTGTGTGTGTGTGTGTGTGTGTGTGTGTGTGTGTGACTAATTCAGGGGAAATCCACGAGTCAAGCGGCTGTCCGGTGATTTACGGCCTAAACTGCCCGGTAACCCGACATTGTTCTGGCCGTTCTGAGCGTTCAGAGAGGGTCCGCTCTGACGCTCTGAGCCGCGTCACAAGAACCAAACACACTTCCCATGAACTCGGTCCTAAACCAGCACCAGACCAGTCCAACCAGTATTTCCGTTCCCTGGTTCTCTTTTTATTACAATATTCAGACTCCCAGACAATTAGGGAGTCGTTCCCACGCTCTGACTCAACCAGCGGCTTCTGTCGCCGTGACTTTTCCTCCGATATCGAGCCGCCGTCACGCGGTAGAGATCCATCGGCCTGCAGACACGAAGCAGAGGCAGCGAGCCAGAAGAGTGGAGTCAGACCAACGTGTCATTATGTACTGGGATCTGCAACTGGCAGTTTCTTTCCCAGCACATCAAGAACACGACGGTCCTGCTGCTGTTTTCATTATTATTGCTGCAATTAATAAATAAACAATAATCAATAAAGAGCATCGCTATTTTTTCGTGGGCCGAACTGGTTAAGTGACGAATAGTTTGTATTGTTCATTCTGTTCATTCAGAACATGATGAGTGTAACTTAATATTATTGATCATAAAACACTTGATTTTACTCTTCAGCTCTCGAGGCAGGAAGTGACCATGTACCAACCAGGCTTTTCAAAATAAACTCCCAACGTTTACCATAGTTTTTAGGATTATTTACTTGTTCAGGTTCAGGAAAAGATGATGTTTGGGTTAAAATAAATATGTTAGTTAGTTAAGTACGTTAGTTAAATATCATAGTTAGTTACATATGTTAGTTAGTTAAATACGTTTGTTAGTTAAGAAAACTAGGGAGAAATATGAGGTTTGGTTTGTGACACTATTATTACCGCCACCTACTGCCGCTGCACCACAGACCAATCACAGCGCACGCTAATGGTCACGCTGGGCCCTGTGGCGAAACACACGTCCATAATGCTAGCAGGCCTCGCTATATAGTTTAACCCGCTCTCGATTCCGTAGAGAAACAGAGGTGAAATGTGATTGGATTAACCAGCGGCCACGCAGCGCAGCAGGCTGAAGCAGAGCAACAGAGGAAGTCAAGAGCTGTGCAATGAGAAAACAAGCTAATAGGGAAACATAATTATAATACATGTAGTGCATTTGTGAAAAACAATTAAATAATAAAATAGCTATAACTTTGTGATTGTGTTTCAGCCAGCAGAGAAGGCTTACAGGCCCTGACGGCCACCACTGCGGTACTAGATACTAGTTAAATAAGTCCCTCGCTCTTTCTACCTCAGTTCTCTGGGTTAAGGTCGGGACCTGAAGCAGGAAGCAGCTGCTCTTTCTTTCAGAGTAAAACTGCTTCTGATCTCATGGACGTCACCGTGTTGGAGGAGAAGGTGAACTTCAAACCAGGACGGATTATCTGAGCTTCATGGTTTCTCAGATCTGGTCGGTGCAGAGCTTTGGTTGTGTTTACGCTCCGGTCGTTTGATTCTCTCCCCAGTTTCTGTTTCTGTTTAGTCTGAAATCCCTGGTGTCTTCCTGCCTGAACCCAGACCAGTATCTAGTATCTGTACGAGGTCCCGACCTTAACCCAGAGACCTCAGGTAGAAAGAGAGAGGAACTTATGCACTTAACTAGTATCTCTGATCTGAGAACCATGCATCTCAGATAATCCGTCCTGGTTTGAAGTTCACCTTCTCCCCTCCAACACGGTGACGTCCATGAGATCAGAAGCCGTTTTACTCTGAAAGAGCAGCTGCTTCCTGCTTCAGCACTCTGAGGTAACGCGAGCCTGCACATTTAGACTTTACTCAAATATATAGTTCATGATGTAAAAGTTGTGGAGCGATGTTTAGGTATCCCGGCAACAGGCTGACCGGTGTGATTGGTGGGTTAAAAGCATGTCTGATGACCCCCCGGTAACCCAAGAGGCGGCTGGACGAGGCTCCTGTCACCGGAGAGGCTTTAAAAATAAAACCGACGCTCCGATGAAAGAAGATACAGAAACATTTCTCTGCTGAGAAGAAGGATTCAGTTCAAACCGTGGAGCGGTCCAACAGGTGAACCGCTCCGTCAGAAGGAGGCGCCGCGAGTCCCGGTCGGTAAACAGCGTGACCTTCAGCGCCGGGCCACGACCTTGGACCAGCTGCCGGCCTCCGCGTTCAGCAGGTGACGTGATGCTGCGTTTCTAATTGAGCGACTTAGAGAATCAACTCGCCGATGAGCGCATGAGGAAGATGATCGAGGGGGTTGGGTGTCCGCTGGACCGGGATCCAGAGGGCTCACGTCACTGCGGGTCTCTGCGAGGGTCCAGGGGCCGGTCCAGGGTCCAGGGGCCGGTCCAGGCCTGAAGGTTCTCAGATCGACACACAGATCTGTCTGAGCCGAACCAGGTCTTCACGTACCGGGTCTCTATTGATCCTGATCAGTTCTGATCAGTCCTGATCAGTTCTGCCCCCCTCACAGTCTACCGTTAAGCATCAGAGAGTAAAGTTTTGAAGCCTCTAGTTTGGCCGTTTGGACATCGCCATCTTGGTTTCTTCGCAGTCCGTGAACAGGAAGTGACCGTAAATGGACCGAGGAGTGACGTAGAGACGCCGTATACGTCTCTGGTGTCGACCTGTCAATCACCTTGTAGCCCCGCCCCTAAAGCATCCCCTGCTTTATGGTCTGTTTGACTTAAATGACCATAATTGACTAAATGATATCTAACGCGAAGTGACCTCCTGTAAAAGTCCAAGATGGACCATCAGCTGCTCCATGCTTCCTGGTTCAGGATGTGAGATCTAAGACGCTTCGTGTTTCACAGGTGAGCGGCGGTGCTTTACAGAACCAGGGAATCCGACTGGAACAGATTGCTGATTCCAACGGTTCAAAGACTTGTGGTCAGTGAACGCATCGCCGCATCTGCTGCTGACCGCCTGCAGCTCATGAGCAGAAGAAATGATCCTTTATTGATCCCTTGGGGACATTATTCTCTGCATTTAAGCATCCTGAGGTTAAGGAGCAGTGAGCTGCCGTGAGGCGCCCGGGGAGCGACTCCGCCTGCATGAGCTGCTTGTTGCTCCGCCTGCGTGACTCAGTCGTTTTCACAGAGCGGGAAAAGGCAGGACTGGTTTGTGGAGCCTCAGGGCCCCGAGGATCCTGAGGATCCTCGGGGCCCTGAGGCTCCTCTTCCACACATGAACCTCGTGGAATCCCAGGGTCTTTGAAGGCAACACGTCTGTCAGACTCTCAACTTCACTTCTTCACCTGCAGCTAAAGTGAATGTGGAAAATATGATGAATGTGTCATCAGCTTTTCCATGGAACCCTCAAACATTACTCCTTCAGCCCAACCCATTCTGACACGCACGCACGCACACACACACACACACACACACACACACACACACACACACACACACACACACACACACACACACACACACACACTCACACACCCTCAGGTACGCTGCAGCTTGAGAGAAAAAAAGAGCCCAACCGTGATGTGAACTTGGATGATTCAAGTGCCAAACTTTCTGAAAGGTGATTCTGTAAAGCCAGAGATTTCACAAACACACACACACACACACACACACACACACACACACACACACACACACACACACACACACACACACACACACACACACACACAGCAGCTCATCTTTCAGCATGGAGGCCTCTCGCTATCAAAACAGTCAGAAAAGGGTTGAACAGATTTCAGCGACGCCACGAAGCGCCGAGACTGAACTTAAGTCCACTGAGATCACGGAGCGGCTCTGACCGGTCAGAACAGGAAGTCAGCGGCACGACAGGAAGTCAGAGGAATGACAGGAAGTCATAGACACGACAGGAAGTCAGCGGCACGACAGGAAGTCAGCGACACGACAGGAAGTCAGCGGCACGACAGGAAGTCAGATGCACGACAGGAAGTCAGAGACACGACAGGAAGTCAGAGGCACGACAGGAAGTCAGAGACACGACAGGAAGTCAGAGGCACGACAGGAAGTCAGCAGCACGACAGGAAGTCAGCGGCACGACAGGAAGTCAGCGGCACGACAGGAAGTCAGAGGAATGACAGGAAGTCATAGACACGACAGGAAGTCAGCGGCACGACAGGAAGTCAGCGACACGACAGGAAGTCAGCGGCACGACAGGAAGTCAGATGCACGACAGGAAGTCAGAGACACGACAGGAAGTCAGAGGCACGACAGGAAGTCAGAGACACGACAGGAAGTCAGAGGCACGACAGGAAGTCAGCAGCACGACAGGAAGTCAGCGGCACGACAGGAAGTCAGCGGCACGACAGGAAGTCAGATGCACGACAGGAAGTCAGAGACACGACAGGAAGTCAGAGGCACGACAGGAAGTCAGAGACAAGACAGGAAGTCAGCGGGATGACAGGAAGTCAGAGACACGACAGGAAGTCAGAGACACGACAGGAAGTCAGTGGCACGACAGGAAGTCAGAGACAAGACAGGAAGTCAGCGGGATGACAGGAAGTCAGCGGCACGACAGGAAGTCAGATGCACGACAGGAAGTCAGAGACACGACAGGAAGTCAGAGGCACGACAGGAAGTCAGAGGCACGACAGGAAGTCAGAGACAAGACAGGAAGTCAGCGGGATGACAGGAAGTCAGAGGCACGACAGGAAGTCAGAGACAAGACAGGAAGTCAGCGGGATGACAGGAAGTCAGAGACACGACAGGAAGTCAGAGACACGACAGGAAGTCAGTGGCACGACAGGAAGTCAGAGACAAGACAGGAAGTCAGCGGCACGACAGGAAGTCAGCGGCACAACAGGAAGTCAGAGACACGACAGGAAGTCAGCAGCACAACAGGAAGTCAGAGGCACGACAGGAAGTCAGAGACACGACTGGAAGTCAGAGACACGACAGGAAGTCAGAGACACGACTGGAAGTCAGCAGCACAACAGGAAGTCAGCGGCACGACAGGAAGTCAGCAGCACAACAGGAAGTCAGCGGCACGACAGGAAGTCAGCAGCACAACAGGAAGTCAGAGGCACGACAGGAAGTCAGCAGCACAACAGGAAGTCAGAGGCACGACAGGAAGTCAGCAGCACAACAGGAAGTCAGAGGCACGACAGGAAGTCAGCAGCACGACAGGAAGTCAGAGACACGACAGGAAGTCAGTGGCACGACAGGAAGTCAGAGACAAGACAGGAAGTCAGCGGGATGACAGGAAGTCAGATGCACGACAGGAAGTCAGAGACACGACAGGAAGTCAGAGGCACGACAGGAAGTCAGAGGCACGACAGGAAGTCAGAGACAAGACAGGAAGTCAGCGGGATGACAGGAAGTCAGAGGCACGACAGGAAGTCAGAGACAAGACAGGAAGTCAGCGGGATGACAGGAAGTCAGAGACACGACAGGAAGTCAGAGACACGACAGGAAGTCAGTGGCACGACAGGAAGTCAGAGACAAGACAGGAAGTCAGCGGCACGACAGGAAGTCAGCGGCACAACAGGAAGTCAGAGACACGACAGGAAGTCAGCAGCACAACAGGAAGTCAGAGGCACGACAGGAAGTCAGAGACACGACTGGAAGTCAGAGACACGACAGGAAGTCAGAGACACGACTGGAAGTCAGCAGCACAACAGGAAGTCAGCGGCACGACAGGAAGTCAGCAGCACAACAGGAAGTCAGCGGCACGACAGGAAGTCAGCAGCACAACAGGAAGTCAGAGGCACGACAGGAAGTCAGCAGCACAACAGGAAGTCAGAGGCACGACAGGAAGTCAGCAGCACAACAGGAAGTCAGAGGCACGACAGGAAGTCAGCAGCACGACAGGAAGTCAGAGGCACGACAGGAAGTCAGAGACACGACTGGAAGTCAGAGACACGACAGGAAGTCAGAGACACGACTGGAAGTCAGCAGCACAACAGGAAGTCAGCGGCACGACAGGAAGTCAGCAGCACAACAGGAAGTCAGCGGCACGACAGGAAGTCAGCAGCACAACAGGAAGTCAGAGGCACGACAGGAAGTCAGCAGCACAACAGGAAGTCAGAGGCACGACAGGAAGTCAGCAGCACAACAGGAAGTCAGAGGCACGACAGGAAGTCAGCAGCACGACAGGAAGTCAGAGGCACGACAGGAAGTCAGCAGCACAACAGGAAGTCAGAGGCACGACAGGAAGTCAGCAGCACGACAGGAAGTCAGAGGCACGACAGGAAGTCAGCAGCACAACAGGAAGTCAGAGGCACGACAGGAAGTCAGCGGCACGACAGGAAGTCAGCGGCATGACAGGAAGTCAGATCTCCTGGTGGACTGAAGACCAACAGGAAGTGTCACCAGCAGGTTCTGAAGCACTGACCTTCATGCATCTCTCAGAGCTGTTGGTATGTTTCTCCTCCATAACATTTACTTTCATTTATTTTACTTCTTTCTCTGTTTACGTCTGTAGATTTCTCCCAAATTCACCAAAAGCTACATTACATAACGCCTCATTTGCATATATTTGAAAACATAACATTTGATAAAACTGGCAACACAATAAATCCTCCTCTTAGTGATGAAGTGGTGAAGTTTCATGGTGATATCTATGAGTTCATGTGTTCACCTCTTCACCTGTAGAGTCTTCATCATGATGTCATGTAACTAAACGTCTCTTTAAAGAGGTTTGTTCACACATTCATAACCTCATTTATTTAACTTCACTCTTTCATTCATATATTCTGAGTGTTTGTTCACACATTCATTACCTGGTTTTGTCCAATGTTCACATTTATGTTCAAGGCATTTTTTGCATATTTTTATTAAGATACAGTCTAACATAGTCTTAATGTAATGGTGATATCTATCAGTCATGTGCGTCATCAATACAATCATCCTCATCTTCATCATCTTCGCGTGGATCAGATATTTCCTCTGAAGGTCGTCTGAAGGTCGTGGACACAACGCCCTCTCAGACGGGTCTCGGGCCACCGGCACGCGGTTTCAAACCCAGACGAGGTTGCCGGGGGAACGGTGGACGAACACCAGGAGCCCCGGGGCTGCTGGGGGATGTGGGCGGGGTCAGAGACGTCACATTCCTCTGCCGGGGCTGCTGGGGGATGAGGCTGACCTCTTGACCTCGCTCTAAACTCTAAACTCTAAACTCTAAACTCTAAACGCTGCCTGGAGGCTCAACAGACGTGATTAACATTCCTGATGATAAAGACTAAACTCCTCAATATCAGAGTACTTCAATATCAGAGTACTTCATTATCAGAGTACTTCATTATCAAAGTACTTCAATATCAGAGTACCTCAAAGATATTTATTATTTAAAGTATTTATTGCAGCTCACATGAAGGATGGACATTTCCTGAATGTTTCTCTCGGTCCTGGGTGTGTTCCACCGTTCTGCATAGTGTGTGTGTGTGTGTGTGTGTGTGTGTGTGTGTGTGTGTGTGTGTGTGTGTGTGTGTGTGTGTGTGTGTGTGTGTGTGTGTCATGGCTGTTGTCCAAGTGTCGCTCCAGACACAACAGTGACAGCTGGGGAGGAATAAATAAAAACACTGACACTGTCTCCATCACAACACACACACAGTCACTCCTCCTCCTCCTCCTCCTCCTCCTCCTCCTCCTCCTCCTCCTCCTCCTTTTCCTCCTCCTCCTCCTCCTCCTCCTCCTCCTCCTCCTCCACCTCCTCTTCTCCTCCTTCTCCTCCTCTTCCTCCTACTCCTCCTCCTCCTTTTCCTCCTCCTCCTCCTCCTCCTCCTCCTCCTCCTCCTCCTTCTCCTCCTCTTCCTCCTACTCCTCCTCCTCCTTTTCCTCCTCCTCCTCCTCCTCCTCCTCCTCCTCCTCCTCCTCCTCCTCCTCCTCCTCCTCCTCTTCCTCCTCCTCCTTCAGCATTCCTCCAGCAGGTGGACTTTGTTTACCAGACAAACACAGATGTGTGTCTGAGAGGAAAGTGTTGCCTTCAGGTGTCCCGTGAAACGCAGCGCCGGGTCCGAGGCCGGCCGTCCAGCGTGCTCAGCGTTCCGCAGCAGCAGCGCCTCCCTCTCGTGTTGCTCGCCCCGGGCGGCCCGGGCAGCTCTGGCGGGTCTCGGGTCGCCGACCCCGCCGGCTCTCTGTAAGCCTCGCTCTCTCGTTCCTTCACATTCCTCTTCAGGGTCTCACATCACGATCAGGAAATATAACCACTTGGACCTGTCGGGCTCGACTTCCGACGTGACCTTGACAGGTGACCTTGGCCTGCGACAGGGCCGCTTGTCCCGGGAGGATCACCTGTTCCTGAGGAAGTCCTCACCGCCTCCTGACCTCTGACCTCCAGCCTCACGGTGAACAGAGCTTTAGGCTTTCACTTGTTTTTATCAACCAGTGAACAGGAAGTGACCATATATGGACTGAGGAGGAGGGACTTAGAGACACTGTGTACGTCTCTGATGTTGACCTGTCAATCACCTCGTAGCCCAGCCCTAAAGCATCCCCTGTCAATCATGCAGCTTTAACACATGAAGCATAGGCTTCTATACAACCAGAGGAGTCGCCCCCTGGTAGTCAGGAGAGAGAATGCAGCTTTAACACATGAAGCATAGACTTCTATACAACCAGAGGAGTCACCCCCTGGTGGTCAGGAGAGAGAATGCAGCTTTAACACATGAAGCATAGGCTTCTATACAACCAGAGGAGTCGCCCCTGGTGGTCAGGAGAGAGAATGCAGCTTTAACACATGAAGCATAGACTTCTATACAACCAGAGGAGTCACCCCCTGGTGGTCAGGAGAGAGAATGCAGCTTTAACACATGAAGCATAGACTTCTATACAACCAGAGGAGTCTCCCCGTGGTGGTCAGGAGAGAGAATGCAGCTTTAACACATGAAGCATAGACTTCTATACAACCAGAGGGTTGTCTCCTGGTTTCATGAGTCTCATTTATTCAGTTGTTTGTTCACTCGTTCACAAACACATTCAACATTAAACTTCATATTTAAAACATTGTTCGTGTCGAAGTGTTTTTCTACTTTTCTCTGCTTTCTGATTCTTCGTTCCTCGGTGTGGAACATTCCTATCTCAGGAGAACGATTTGACTAATAATAATGTGGGAGAGTCATTCATTGAAGCTGTCTCTGCTGCAGAGTGCGTATCTGTCTCAGGTGTGCAGGTTTGATGTTCTCCTGCTCAGAATAATTGGAGCACAAGACGTATTTTCTGTCCCGCGGCGCTGCCTCGCCTCTGCAGAGGAATGCTGCATGAGCTGAGCAGCCATTTATCTTGTGAGCGCATGAGAGGAGCCTCATGTGTTCACACCGAGAGGAGCTTCATCAGTTATTATTATTGTTAGATAAGCTTCATCAGTTATTATTATTATTATTATTATTATTATTATTAGATAAGCATCATCAGTTAGTATTATTGTTAGATAAGCTTCATGATTACAGTTACACAATATTAACTCTCATGCTTTCACCACGAGGTCAAAGATAAAGGTGTCTTTGTGTGTGAGTGTGAGTGTGTGAGTGTGTGTGTGTGTGTGTGTGTGTGTGTGTGTGTGTGTGTGTGTCTGTGTGTGTGTGTGTGTGTGACGGGATGCTGAATCATTAACGGACAATGCATGTAGTCCACATCAACAAGAATTTGATGTGGACATTTAATTATAACAAAACATGACAAAACAATCCAACAAAACTGCAGCACTAAAACACCGCACACTCAAGAGAACGAGCCACGATCAGAATGAACGATATCAACTAACTTAAAATGTGGGTTATAAGCAGCTAAATTTTGACCCGTGCAGCTGATTTGTAGCAGTTGCAGACATACGGTGCAAAATTCACGTGAAATATTCCTAAATCCCTTTCACGAGTGATCTCACTGTAAAACAGGGTGTCCTCCCCAGGCCGCCTCTCACCCCGCTTGGCTCTCCGCTGGCACTCACCGCCTAGCTCGTGCTGTGGAGGTGGTGGCAGCAGTTCACTCACCATGCTGTTCACTTAATAAAGAAAAAGTCCATCCGCTCAGTTTCAGTTTATCGGTGCGCTTCATGGACGCCAGTGAGGATCGTCACTGTCAACCATGCCGATAACCCTCCGTGAGAAAGGTGTTAAGTAAATCCGCCACCAAGTCGTTCCTCCTCCTCCTTCAGCCATTGAGTGTTAAAAAATTAAACCAAGCAAAACACTAAACATGTCAAACTTCTCTTATGTTTCAGTCTGAACTCTTCTTGCTGCTACTGAGCTCTGCTAGCAGCTAGCTAGCTTTCTGTTGGCTAAAGTCACGCTGGCCCACTGACCAATCACAGCGCATGTTAGTGCTGACGCCACCTCACAGGCGCTGCACGTCAAAGAATACGCCCACGTGTCAAACTAAAGATCTGATTGGTTGAAGACTATGACATCATAGTCTCCGTGTACTTTAATCTGTAAAGGCCAGCTAGAAGCGCTCTGCTTCCATAGAGACACAGAGGTGAAATCTGATTGGATGAGAGCTCTCCTTAAAACCAGCTGCAGTAGAAGCAGAGCAACAGAGGAAGACAGGAGCTGTGACATGAGAACATAATCATAATACATGTAGTGTATTTGTGAAAAACTATTAAATTATAAAATAGCTATAACTTTGTGATTCTGTTTAGGTCAGCAGAGAAGGCTTACAGGCCCTGAAGACCACCACTGATATATATATAGATATATATATAGATATATATATATGTATACTTCTGAGCCCTGCAGGGCTGAACACAGTGTTCTCTGCTCAGAGAGCGTCTGAGGACAGCCTCCCGCCCACCGGCCTCACGTTCCTCGCGCTCAGAGAGAACCGCCGAAGGTTCCTCGGGGAACATCGGCTCCGACAGGACTCGACACGCGAGCAGCAAACAGCGTAATCACAAACATTACACAAAGTCCGTCATTACTTCAAATGATTTGTGACACGACAGCCTTTCCAGCGGTGATACGGGAGAATAAAATGATTACAGAGACGGGCGTCGCCACGGAAACCCTGCAAACAAACAGCTCCTCCAGAGACGTCAGCAGCTGACCTTCATGACGCCTCCTTCAGGGACCTCAGGACACATGACGCCTCCTTCAGGGACCTCAGGACACATGACGCCTCCTTCAGGGACCTCAGGACACATGACGCCTCCTTCAGGGACCTCAGGACACATGATGCCTCCTTCAGGGACCTCAGGACACATGACGCCTCCTTCAGGGACCTCAGGACACATGACGCCTCCTTCAGGGACCTCAGGACACATGACGCCTCCTTCAGGGTCCTCAGGACACATGATGCCTCCTTCAGGGTCCTCAGGACACATGACGCCTCCTTCAGGGTCCTCAGGACACATGACGTCTCCTTCAGGGACCCCAGGACACATGACGCCTCCTTCAGGGACCTGTTGCTGTAAACACGACTGAAGTGACTTTAATATAATAAATAAGACTCAAGTGAACTGTGGGAGGTTCTGTGTTGAAGAGTTTAGATGTGAAATATTTGCAAATATGTTATCGCCCCTCAATCACTAAACTGTCTGCATGAAGACTCATCATATTCATCTTCATCTTCATCATCATCATCATCATCATCATCATCATCATCATCATCATCATCAGTACAGGATTGCTTCATCCTTCTCTTCCTGCTGACTCGTCTGCTTTGTGTTGAAATCAAAACACATCATCACACTTTGGAGCTTCGGTTATGAAACACGACGTGTGTGTGTGTGTGTGTGTGTGTGTGTGTGTGTGTGTGTCCTCATAATTCTGCAGAAAGAGATGTGATGTTCCAGTAAAGCTCCGTGACTCATGTGTTGTTAGGAGACAAAAGTGAAGTGACAGAGGCCACGCCTCCACCTGATGACTCTCCACCTGCAATATCACATATTTCATCACATTCATTCTGATGGAACACAAAGATATGAGCAGCACGACCTCCATCTCACCTTCATCTATTTATGTTTATTACATAACATATTATAATAAATTACATTATAACATCTTATAATAAATATATAAATATTATAACATATTACATAATATTGTATTATAACATATTATAACATGACTCTGTCTCCCCCTCCACCCTGAAGCACTGTGCTGATCAGCTGTCTGTTCACAGACGTCTACATCACCTCCCTGGAGACCAGCCTGCTTCAAGACCTCCACCATGTACCAGCCTGCTTCAAGACCTCCATCATGTACCAGCCTGCTTCAAGACCTCCTCCATGTACCAGCCTGCTACAAGACCTCCACCATGTACCAGCCTGCTTCAAGACCTCCTCCACGTACCAGCCTGCTTCAAGACCTCCTCCATGTACCAGCCTGCTTCAAGACCTCCATCACGTACCAGCCTGCTTCAAGACCTCCACCATGTACCAGCCTGCTTCAAGACCTCCACCATGTACCAGCCTGCTTCAAGACCTCCTCCATGTACCAGCCTGCTTCAAGACCTCCTCCATGTACCAGCCTGCTTCAAGACCTCCACCATGTACCAGCCTGCTTCAAGACCTCCACCATGTACCAGCCTGCTTCAAGACCTCCTCCATGTACCAGTCTGCTTCAAGACCTCCATCATGTACCAGCCTGCTTCAAGACCTCCTCCATGTACCAGCCTGCTTCAAGACCTCCTCCATGTACCAGCCTGCTTCAAGACCTCCTCCATGTACCAGCCTGCTTCAAGACCTCCACCATGTACCAGCCTGCTTCAAGACCTCCACCATGTACCAGCCTGCTTCAAGACCTCCTCCATGTACCAGCCTGCTTCAAGACCTCCTCCATGTACCAGCCTGCTACAAGACCTCCATCACGTACCAGTCTGCTTCAAGACCTCCATCACGTACCAGCCTGCTTCAAGACCTCCACCATGTACCAGCCTGCTTCAAGACCTCCTCCATGTACCAGCCTGCTTCAAGACCTCCTCCATGTACCAGCCTGCTTCAAGACCTCCTCCATGTACCAGCCTGCTTCAAGACCTCCTCCATGTACCAGCCTGCTTCAAGACCTCCTCCATGTACCAGTCTGCTTCAAGACCTCCTCCATGTACCAGCCTGCTTCAAGACCTCCTCCATGTACCAGCCTGCTTCAAGACCTCCTCCACGTACCAGCCTGCTTCAAGACCTCCACCATGTACCAGCCTGCTTCAAGACCTCCTCCACGTACCAGCCTGCTTCAAGACCTCCACCATGTACCAGCCTGCTTCAAGACCTCCTCCACGTACCAGCCTGCTTCAAGACCTCCACCATGTACCAGCCTGCTTCAAGACCTCCTCCACGTACCAGCCTGCTTCAAGACCTCCTCCATGTACCAGCCTGCTTCAAGACCTCCTCCACGTACCAGCCTGCTTCAAGACCTCCACCATGTACCAGCCTGCTTCAAGACCTCCATCACGTACCAGCCTGCTTCAAGACCTCCTCCATGTACCAGCCTGCTTCAAGACCTCCACCACGTACCAGCCTGCTTCAAGACCTCCACCATGTACCAGCCTGCTTCAAGACCTCCACCACGTACCAGCCTGCTTCAAGACCTCCACCATGTACCAGCCTGCTTCAAGACCTCCTCCATGTACCAGCCTGCTTCAAGACCTCCTCCACGTACCAGCCTGCTTCAAGACCTCCACCATGTACCAGCCTGCTTCAAGACCTCCTCCACGTACCAGCCTGCTTCAAGACCTCCACCATGTACCAGCCTGCTTCAAGACCTCCATCACGTACCAGCCTGCTTCAAGACCTCCTCCATGTACCAGCCTGCTTCAAGACCTCCACCACGTACCAGCCTGCTTCAAGACCTCCACCATGTACCAGCCTGCTTCAAGACCTCCTCCATGTACCAGCCTGCTTCAAGACCTCCACCACGTACCAGCCTGCTTCAAGACCTCCACCACGTACCAGCCTGCTTCAAGACCTCCACCATGTACCAGCCTGCTTCAAGACCTCCACCACGTACCAGCCTGCTTCAAGACCTCCACCATGTACCAGTCTGCTTCAAGACCTCCTCCATGTACCAGCCTGCTTCAAGACCTCCTCCACGTACCAGCCTGCTTCAAGACCTCCACCATGTACCAGCCTGCTTCAAGACCTCCTCCACGTACCAGCCTGCTTCAAGACCTCCACCATGTACCAGCCTGCTTCAAGACCTCCATCACGTACCAGCCTGCTTCAAGACCTCCTCCATGTACCAGCCTGCTTCAAGACCTCCACCACGTACCAGCCTGCTTCAAGACCTCCTCCAGGTACCAGCCTGCTTCAAGACCTCCACCAGGTACCAGCCTGCTTCAAGACCTCCATCACGTACCAGCCTGCTTCAAGACCTCCTCCATGTACCAGCCTGCTTCAAGACCTCCATCATGTACCAGCCTGCTTCAAGACCTCCACCACGTACCAGCCTGCTTCAAGACCTCCATCATGTACCAGCCTGCTTCAAGACCTCCTCCATGTACCAGCCTGCTTCAAGACCTCCACCACGTACCAGCCTGCTTCAAGACCTCCACCACGTACCAGCCTGCTTCAAGACCTCCACCATGTACCAGCCTGCTTCAAGACCTCCTCCACGTACCAGCCTGCTTCAAGACCTCCACCATGTACCAGCCTGCTTCAAGACCTCCATCATGTACCAGCCTGCTTCAAGACCTCCACCACGTACCAGCCTGCTTCAAGACCTCCACCACGTACCAGCCTGCTTCAAGACCTCCTCCACGTACCAGCCTGCTTCAAGACCTCCTCCAGGTACCAGCCTGCTTCAAGACCTCCACCATGTACCAGCCTGCTTCAAGACCTCCTCCATGTACCAGCCTGCTTCAAGACCTCCTCCATGTACCAGCCTGCTACAAGACCTCCATCACGTACCAGTCTGCTTCAAGACCTCCTCCATGTACCAGCCTGCTTCAAGACCTCCTCCATGTACCAGCCTGCTTCAAGACCTCCACCATGTACCAGCC
>JBAMJR010000880.1:30000-35000 GCA_038501785.1 Myoxocephalus aenaeus
GCTACAAGGAATCTGTTACGTCCAACCAAACAAATGTCATACAAACCAGAAGGGTTCTCATATCAGACTGCAACGGCTCTCTAGTGGGGTAATATGGTACTATGAGCTCTCTAGTGGGGTAATATGGTACTATGAGTTCTCTAGTGGGGTAATATGGTACTATGAGCTCTCTAGTGGGGTAATATGGTACTATGAGCTCTCTAGTGGGGTAATATGGTACTATAAGCTCTCTAGTGGGGTAATATGGTACTATACTATCTCTAGTGGGGTAATATGGTACTATGAGCTCTCTAGTGGGTAATATGGTACTATAAGGTCTCTAGTGGGTAATATGGTACTATGATCTCTCTAGTGGGGTAATATGGTACTATGAGCTCTCTAGTGGGGTAATATGGTACTATGAGCTCTCTAGGGGGGTAATATGGTACTATACTATCTCTAGTGGGGTAATATGGTACTATGAGCTCTCTAGTGGGGTAATATGGTACTATACTATCTCTAGTGGGGTAATATGGTACTATGAGCTCTCTAGTGGGGTAATATGGTACTATACTATCTCTAGTGGGGTAATATGGTACTATGAGCTCTCTAGTGGGTAATATGGTACTATGAGCTCTCTAGTGGGGTAATATGGTACTATAAGGTCTCTAGTGGGTAATATGGTACTATGATCTCTCTAGTGGGGTAATATGGTACTATGAGCTCTCTAGTGGGGTAATATGGTACTATGATCTCTCTAGTGGGGTAATATGGTACTATGAGCTCTCTAGGGGGGTAATATGGTACTATACTATCTCTAGTGGGGTAATATGGTACTATGAGCTCTCTAGGGGGGTAATATGGTACTATACTATCTCTAGTGGGGTAATATGGTACTATGAGCTCTCTAGGGGGGTAATATGGTACTATACTATCTCTAGTGGGGTAATATGGTACTATGAGCTCTCTAGTGGGTAATATGGTACTATGAGCTCTCTAGTGGGGTAATATGGTACTATGATCTCTCTAGTGGGGTAATATGGTACTATGAGCTCTCTAGTGGGGTAATATGGTACTATGAGCTCTCTAGGGGGGTAATGTGGTACTATACTATCTCTAGTGGGGTAATATGGCACTATGAGCTCTCTAGTGGGTAATATGGTACTATGAGCTCTCTAGTGGGGTAATATGGTACTATGATCTCTCTAGTGGGGTAATATGGTACTATAAGGTCTCTAGTGGGTAATATGGTACTATGATCTCTCTAGTGGGGTAATATGGTACTATGAGCTCTCTAGGGGGGTAATATGGTACTATACTATCTCTAGTGGGGTAATATGGTACTATGAGCTCTCTAGTGGGGTAATATGGTACTATGAGCTCTCTAGGGGGGTAATGTGGTACTATACTATCTCTAGTGGGGTAATATGGTACTATGAGCTCTCTAGTGGGTAATATGGTACTATGAGCTCTCTAGTGGGGTAATATGGTACTATAAGGTCTCTAGTGGGTAATATGGTACTATGAGCTCTCTAGTGGGGTAATATGGTACTATACTATCTCTAGTGGGGTAATATGGTACTATGATCTCTCTAGTGGGGTAATATGGTACTATGAGCTCTCTAGGGGGGTAATATGGTACTATACTATCTCTAGTGGGGTAATATGGTACTATGAGCTCTCTAGGGGGGTAATATGGTACTATACTATCTCTAGTGGGGTAATATGGTACTATGAGCTCTCTAGGGGGGTAATATGGTACTATACTATCTCTAGTTGGGTAATATGGTACTATGAGCTCTCTAGTGGGTAATATGGTACTATGAGCTCTCTAGTGGGGTAATATGGTACTATGAGCTCTCTAGTGGGTAATATGGTACTATGAGCTCTCTAGTGGGGTAATATGGTACTATGAGCTCTCTAGGGGGGTAATATGGTACTATACTATCTCTAGTGGGGTAATATGGCACTATGAGCTCTCTAGTGGGTAATATGGTACTATGAGCTCTCTAGTGGGGTAATATGGTACTATGATCTCTCTAGTGGGGTAATATGGTACTATAAGGTCTCTAGTGGGTAATATGGTACTATGAGCTCTCTAGTGGGGTAATATGGTACTATGAGCTCTCTAGTGGGGTAATATGGTACTATGATCTCTCTAGTGGGTAATATGGTACTATGAGCTCTCTAGTGGGGTAATATGGTACTATGAGCTCTCTAGTGGGGTAATATGGTACTATGAGCTCTCTAGTGGGGTAATATGGTACTATGATCTCTCTAGTGGGGTAATATGGTACTATGAGCTCTCTAGGGGGGTAATATGGTACTATGAGCTCTCTAGTGGGTAATATGGTACTATGATCTCTCTAGTGGGGTAATATGGTACTATGATCTCGCTAGTGGGGTAATATGGTACTATGAGCTCTCTAGTGGGGTAATATGGTACTATAAGCTCTCTAGTGGGGTAATATGGTACTATGAGCTCTCTAGTGGGGTAATATGGTACTATGAGCTCTCTAGTGGGGTAATATGGTACTATACTATCTCTAGTGGGGTAATATGGTACTATGAGCTCTCTAGTGGGGTAATATGGTACTATGAGCTCTCTAGTGGGGTAATATGGTACTATAAGCTCTCTAGTGGGGTAATATGGTACTATGAGCTCTCTAGTGGGGTAATATGGTACTATGAGCTCTCTAGTGGGGTAATATGGTACTATACTATCTCTAGTGGGGTAATATGGTACTATGAGCTCTCTAGTGGGGTAATATGGTACTATGAGCTCTCTAGTGGGGTAATATGGTACTATGAGCTCTCTAGTGGGGTAATATGGTACTATGAGCTCTCTAGTGGGTAATATGGTACTATGAGCTCTCTAGTGGGGTAATATGGTACTATGAGCTCTCTAGGGGGGTAATATGGTACTATACTATCTCTAGTGGGGTAATATGGCACTATGAGCTCTCTAGTGGGTAATATGGTACTATGAGCTCTCTAGTGGGGTAATATGGTACTATGATCTCTCTAGTGGGGTAATATGGTACTATAAGGTCTCTAGTGGGTAATATGGTACTATGAGCTCTCTAGTGGGGTAATATGGTACTATGATCTCTCTAGTGGGGTAATATGGTACTATGAGCTCTCTAGTGGGGTAATATGGTACTATGATCTCTCTAGTGGGTAATATGGTACTATGAGCTCTCTAGTGGGGTAATATGGTACTATGAGCTCTCTAGTGGGGTAATATGGTACTATGAGCTCTCTAGTGGGGTAATATGGTACTATGATCTCTCTAGTGGGGTAATATGGTACTATGAGCTCTCTAGGGGGGTAATATGGTACTATGAGCTCTCTAGTGGGTAATATGGTACTATGATCTCTCTAGTGGGGTAATATGGTACTATGATCTCGCTAGTGGGGTAATATGGTACTATGAGCTCTCTAGTGGGGTAATATGGTACTATGAGCTCTCTAGTGGGGTAATATGGTACTATAAGCTCTCTAGTGGGGGTAATATGGTACTATGAGCTCTCTAGTGGGGTAATATGGTACTATACTATCTCTAGTGGGGTAATATGGTACTATGAGCTCTCTAGTGGGGTAATATGGTACTATGAGCTCTCTAGTGGGGGTAATATGGTACTATAAGCTCTCTAGTGGGGTAATATGGTACTATGAGCTCTCTAGTGGGGTAATATGGTACTATGAGCTCTCTAGTGGGGTAATATGGTACTATACTATCTCTAGTGGGGTAATATGGTACTATGAGCTCTCTAGTGGGGTAATATTGTGATGATGGTCCGTTGAGCAGGACGGCCACTCTTTCCATGAGCCACAGCCGCCCTGAAGTGGGCATCCCCCGATGATGATGATGATGATGATGATGATGATGATGATGATGATGATGATGATGATGATGATGGTGATGATGATGATGATGATGATGATGGTGGTGGTGTGAGACTGCCCTCTGCTGTCTGAGTGAGTGCTGCTGCACTTTGGGGAAACTAAAAGAACAAAAGACTGATGAATTACATGTCGATAATAAATAAAAAGCCTCGCGTGAGGAAGACGTTCTAAGGTTTTAAAGTAGCTGAACATGCAGCTAAATATTCATAATCCATAAATATATAACGCTGCTGAATCAGCCTCCAGAGGACCCCGTCCACCCAGCTGATGTTCTGCGTCGTTATTTTGGAAAGAAGGCTTTTAGAACACAAGGTTCTCCAGAGAACCTGAAGATCTGCACTGTCAGCTTCAGAGGAGAACGTTGGTCAAATGTTTATTATGAAGTATTAATAATACGCCTCTGTGTTCAGGTCAGACCGTGGAGGTTCATTGTTGGACATTAAAGTTCCTCTGGGGAGAATATTGCTCCAAGAAAGACACGGATTTAACAAGTGGTTGTCCAAAAGACATGAATCTGATGGATGTATTGATATATATTAATTCATCAATCATGAAACTACATAATAAACAACAACCATCTTGAAACTACATAATACATATTCAATATTCTACTGATTTCTGAGCAGCTCTAATAATAGTAATAGTTGTACATCTTGATCTATAACGTTTTGAAAGAATAAAAGGTACATGTTTGTATTTCATCACAATATTTCATCATGAGGAGCTGCTGCCACCTGGTGGCTGAAAGCTGGAAACACACAGAACATGATGCATTATGGGAAATGTAGGATCCAGTGTTTTAGGATCAGATACCGGTGCAGTGTGGGCAGAACGAGAGGAGAGTAACCGTAGAGGACTTCTTCTCTGCTGGGCAGGAGAGGAAGAGCACCTCTCTGCTCTAGTGGTTACAGAGATACACCCTTTAGTTTGGGGAAGACATTTTAGAGGAAAGTGGGTTTTAAGCAGCGTTCTATGCAGAGTGAATGAGAGGACTGACGGAGAATGATGCTAGACAGGAACCACCTGGAGCCTCACAGTCCATCCCAGCATGCACTGGGGCAGCACCAGCTCGCCAACGTGTGGAGGAGACTTAACGGGGACAAGAGACAAGA
>JBAMJR010000880.1:40000-45000 GCA_038501785.1 Myoxocephalus aenaeus
GGTCACATCAGAGTCTTGGTCACATTAGAATCTTGGTCACATCAGAGTCTTGGTCACATCAGAGTCTTGGTCACATCAGAGTCTTGGTCACATCAGAGTCTTGGTCACATCAGAGTCTTGGTCACAGCAGAGTCTTGGTCACATCAGAGTCTTGGTCACATTAGAGTCTTGGTCACATCAGAGTCTTGGTCACATCAGAGTCTTGGTCACATTAGAGTCTTGGTCACATCAGAGTCTTGGTCACAGCAGAGTCTTGGTCACATCAGAGTCTTGGTCACAGCAGAGTCTTGGTCACATTAGAGTCTCGGTCACATTAGAGTCTTGGTCACATCAGAGTCTTGGTCACATCAGAGTCTTGGTCACATCAGAGTCTTGGTCACAGCAGAGTCTTGGTCACAGCAGAGTCTTGGTCACAGCAGAGTCTTGGTCACAGCAGAGTCTTGGTCACATTAGAGTCTTGGTCACATCAGAGTCTTGGTCACAGCAGAGTCTTGGTCACAGCAGAGTCTTGGTCACATCAGAGTCTTGGTCACATCAGAGTCTTGGTCACATCAGAGTCTTGGTCACATCAGAGTCTTGGTCACAGCAGAGTCTTGGTCACAGCAGAGTCTTGGTCACAGCAGAGTCTTGGTCACATCAGAGTCTTGGTCACATCAGAGTCTTGGTCACATCAGAGTCTTGGTCACATTAGAGTCTTGGTCACATCAGAGTCTTGGTCACATTAGAGTCTTGGTCACATCAGAGTCTTGGTCACAGCAGAGTCTTGGTCACAGCAGAGTCTTGGTCACATCAGAGTCTTGGTCACATTAGAGTCTTGGTCACATTAGAGTCTTGGTCACATCAGAGTCTTGGTCACAGCAGAGTCTTGGTCACAGCAGAGTCTTGGTCACATCAGAGTCTTGGTCACATCAGAGTCTTGGTCACAGCAGAGTCTTGGTCACATCAGAGTCTTGGTCACATCAGAGTCTTGGTCACATCAGAGTCTTGGTCACAGCAGAGTCTTGGTCACAGCAGAGTCTTGGTCACATCAGAGTCTTGGTCACATCAGAGTCTTGGTCACAGCAGAGTCTTGGTCACATCAGAGTCTTGGTCACATTAGAGTCTTGGTCACAGCAGAGTCTTGGTCACATCAGAGTCTTGGTCACATCAGAGTCTTGGTCACATCAGAGTCTTGGTCACATCAGAGTCTTGGTCACAGCAGAGTCTTGGTCACATCAGAGTCTTGGTCACATCAGAGTCTTGGTCATGCGTGTTGATGCACTCGGAGGTGAAGCCGTAGACGTGAGCATGAACATCATGTTTCTATAACGGTCGTCTGCTGCGATGAGTCAGCGCTTTCTGCTGAGTCATCAGTTGACTCCTCTGTTGTTGTGAACTTTTATCACGTTTTCTGTTTTCCACTCAGCACGTTGTTTATTCTGCAGAGTGAGACATCATTATTTTACCATCTGTGTTTTCTGCCCCGCTGGCAGCAGAGAGGACAGAGATGTGTACTAGTACTAGTACACATCTCTGTCCTCCACTAGTACTACTAGTACTAGTACACGTCTCTGTCCTCCACTAGTACTAGTAGTACTAGTACACGTCTCTGTCCTCCACCAGTACTACTAGTACTACCACTAGTAGAGGACAGAGACGTATACTAGTAGTAGTAGTAGTAGTAGTAGTACTACTAGTAGTAGTAGTAGTAGTAGTAGTAGTAGTAGTAGAGGACAGAGACGTATACTAGTAGTAGTAGTAGTAGTAGTAGTAGTAGTAGTAGTAGAGGACAGAGACGTATACTACTACTACTAGTAGTAGTAGTAGTAGTAGTAGTAGTAGTAGTAGTAGTAGTAGTAGAGGACAGAGACGTATACTAGTAGTAGTAGTAGTAGTAGTAGTAGTAGTAGTAGTAGAGGACAGAGACGTATACTACTACTACTAGTAGTAGTAGTAGTAGTAGTAGTAGTAGAGGACAGAGACGTATACTAGTAGTAGTAGTAGTAGTAGTAGTAGTAGTAGTAGTAGAGGACAGAGACGTATACTACTACTACTAGTAGTAGTAGTAGTAGTAGTAGTAGTAGTAGAGGACAGAGATCTGATCTCAGGTCAGAGATCTGATCTCAGGTCAGAGAACATGCTGCACTTCCTCCTGTGAAGAGGAAGTGCAGCATGTTCTCAGCAGCAGAGCTTGTGCTTCCTCTGAAGGCCGAACGAGGTCATGCTGCTCCTGAGGAGAGGAGCTGGAGAGACGCCGGCTGCCATCGCGGAGCATTCCAGGGAGGGGAGGGAGGCTCCAGGCATTCTGGTTCCCTCCTCGTGTTGCTCTCTGATCTCAGGTCAGCGTGAGGAGGCAGTGCCTCGCTCACGGGTCTTTCTCATGACCTTCATCACGTCCGTGACGACGAACACGTCGCTGAAGCGTCATCACTTACTGACTTGAAGATGAATGACCTCAGAAACATGGGAGTCTGAGGTGATCAACACACAGGAGGAAACAAATAAACTAAATAAATACAAAAATATTGCAAATTGTTCGAAAATACAATATAGCCAATTGTTAACAAATAAATAAAAATAAATCATCATGAGGATGAGGATGATTATGAGGATGAAGATAGTGAGGATGATGAGGATGATGATCCAGCTCTTGCAAACACATCCTCTCCTCGTCTTTGATCTCAATCATTGGAGGAACTTTTGATCCATAATGTAATTTTTCGTCCTTTGTAAATAAAGACGAATCAAATTGACAAACAGACAAAAACATTTTATTTTGCTCAACATGTTTCTTGACCGCGTCCTGTGACGTCACGTCCGCTTTCCGTTCTGCTCTTCATCACACGGTAAAAGAGAGGGAGGGTTTCTGGCTCGACGATGACGAGGGTCCGACCCTGACGAAGACCCCGTGTTGTCCTCTCCGCAGACATGACATCACAGACATGACATCACAGCTCACCTGAGCTCAGGTGTGACAGCAGCTGAGCTGTGACTTAACCCCGATGTGGGTCAGGACGTGACCCGGGTCGCCCTGTTCTCACAGCCTGAACGTCATGTTCTCATTTTAATTACAGGAGGAAGAGCCGGCAGAGGAACGTCGTCAGAGACACGAGAGAATGTGAGGTGAAGAGGAACGTAACGTGAGAACAAAGAGAACCGGAGGAACCGGTTTCCTCTGACCCGGACCGACCGGATCGTGGTCTGAGCAGAAACCTGCAGTCTGTTTATGGAGAATAAAGAATGAGATATGGAACTGACAGAAAACAGTAATTAGTCATGATTACATTAAATATTGTATTATTTATATTTTTTACGTTATTATCATTATTATTATTATTGTAATATTATTATTTTATTATCATGTTACAGTTGGATTTGCTGAATCATCAAACTGCTGCAGAAAATACTTCATTTCTGCATGAAGAGCAGCAGAGCTAAAGATAGACAATAACACACTCCAACACACTCCAACACACTCCAACACACTGTAACACACTGTAACACACTGTAACACACTGTAACGCACTCTAATATACACTCTAACACACTCTAATATACACTCTAACACACTCTAACACACTGTAACGCACTCTAATATACACTCTAACACACTCTAACACACTCCAACACACTCTAACACACTGTAACGCACTCTAATATACACTCTAACACACTCTAACACACTCCAACACACTCTAACACACTGTAACACACTCTAATATACACTCTAACACACTCTAATATACACTCTAACACACTCCAACACACTCTAACACACTGTAACACACTCTAACACACTCTAATATACACTCTAACACACTCTAACACACTCTAACAGACTCTAACACACTCTAACACACTGTAACACACTTTAACACACTCTAACACACTCTAACACACTCTAACACACTCTAATATACACTCTAACACACTCTAACACACTCTAACAGACTCTAACACACTCTAACACACTTTAACACACTCTAACAGACTTAAGACCACACAAGTGAAAGTCCTGAATTCACAAAGGTACTTCAGTAAAAGTACGAAAGTATCAGCATCAAAATATAGATGCCGAATATAAACAGATAGGTATTATAATTATTGGTGCATTGATGTGTTCCACTTCAATGTTGCAGCTGGAAAAGATGAAGATGAAGATTAAGATGAAGAATGAACAGAAGAATGTTCCAATGATCAAATAACCCAAATAAACATGTTGTCTGTGGAAAACGTGTCAGTAGAGCAAAATTAAAGCTGGAACATACCGACACTGTGAGCTGGAGGAGGAGGAGGGTTGTTATTATGTCATGTGTCAGTGAAGAGGAACCAGAGCTGCAGAATTATACAAATTGACAAATTAATGTGTTAATCACTTTAATGTTGCTGCTGGAAAAGTTGGAGCTCACTTTAATAACTTCACATTATTTATAATAATAAATGTCGGTCAGAACTGAACGACATGTTTTATAAATAATGTGAAGTTATTGAAGTCATTAGGTAATGAAGGGTAACCGGAGCTGCAGGTTTCTCTGTCAACAGCTCAGAGGGCAGGTGAGGAAGTCATGTGACCTGGAGGAAGTCATGTGACCTGGAGGAAGTCATGTGACCTGGAGGAAGTCTTGTGACCTGGAGGAAGTCATCCAGGTCACATGACTTCCTACAGGTGCTGTTCGGCTCGTTGGAGATGGTCCAATAGATCTTTTTGCTTGAAGGTTCTATCTGAGTGAAGTTACTGATTATTATAAAATAACATTCATATGTGTGGTGGACAGGAACATGCAAAAGTCATAAACAGCAATGCATTAATGTAAATGTGCGTCATTTAAGAATTTAAGTATTCCTTTAGGTACAATACTTGAAAAACTACTTCTATCACCGGTTTTCAAGTCACTTGTTCTGCAGTAATGATGATGATGATGATGATGATGTTTTGGACAGCCAGGACTGTCTCCATGTAAGGACACATGTTATGTCTCATGAAGGACATGCTCAGCATTGTTTGCATTCTGAGGTTCTAG
>JBAMJR010000880.1:50000-52500 GCA_038501785.1 Myoxocephalus aenaeus
GTGAATGTACGTTAAATCGACATGTGTGTTTAAGTTAAAGTGTACGTTAAAGTGACGAGTGTTTAAATATGAGGTGTGCAGAGGAGTGACCGGTGAAGAGAAAGAAAGAAGAGAAAAAATAAAAATGAAAAAGAATAAAAAGAATAAAATAAAAAATAGCTGGGGGTGACAGAGTCAGTCAGTGGGGGACCCGAGCCCCATTGATGAGCCCGACTGCCGACGGGAAGAAACTGTTGGTGTGGCGTGAGGTCTTGGTCCTGATGGACCTCAGCCTCCTGCCAGAGGGGAGGGACTCAAACAGTTTGTGTCCAGGGTGAGAGGGGTCAGCTGCAATCTTCCTAGCTCGCCTCAGAGTCCTGGAAGTGAACAAGTCCTGGAGGGACGGCAGATTACAGCCAATCACCTCTCAGCAGAGCGGATGATGCGCTGCAGCCTGGCCTTGTCCTTGGCAGTGGCTGCGGTGTGCCAGACGGTGATGGAGGAGCAGAGGATGGACTCAACGATGGCAGTGTAGAAGTGCACCATCATTTTCATCGGCAGGTTGAACTTCTTCAGCTGCCTCAGGAAGAACATCCTCTGCTGGGCCTTCTTGGTGATGGAGCTGATGTTCAGCTCCCACTTGAGGTCCTGGGAAATGATGGAGCCCAGGAAGAGGAAGGACTCCACTTCCTGTGTGTGTGTGTGTGTGTGTGTGTGTGTGTGTGTGTGTGTGTGTGTGTGTGTGTGTGTGTGTGTGCGTGTGCGTGCGTGTGTGTGTGTGTGTGTGTGTGTGTGTGTGTGTGTGTGTGTGTGTGTGTTTACAGCATGTGATCCCAGGTGAACCACAACATGTTGAACCAGATCTCAGGGGAACCTTCTTCTTCTTCTTCTTCTTCTTCTTCTTCTTCTTCTTCTTCTTCTTCTTCTTCTTCTTCTTCTATATATATATATATATATTCTTTATATGTCTTTTTTAAGTTGTTTCTCCGGGTCTTTGTTGGTACAAGATAAACCTGTCTGCCTTCATCTGATTGGACAGCAGAATAAAGAGGAGGAAGATTCGGGGAGCAGAGGAGGGAGAGGAGAGGAGAGGAGGAAGAGGAGAGGAGGAAGATACAGGGAACAGGAACAACACTGGAAACGACAAAGAAGATGAAATTATCATGAAATTATGATGAAATGAGAGAGGAGGGAGAGGAGGAGAGGAGGATGAAGAGGAAGAGGAGAGGAAGAGGATGAGGAGAGGAGAGAGAGGAGAGGAGGGAGAGGAGAGGAGAAGAAGAAGAAGAAGAAGAAGAAGAAGAAGAAGAAGAAGAAGAAGAAGAAGAAGAAGAAGAAGAAGAAGAAGAAGAAGAGATAGAAGAGAGGAGAAGAGGATGAAGAGGAGAGAGATGAGAGGAGGAAGAAGAGGAAGAGGAGGGAGAGTCACGACGGTGGTGTTCCTGTAGGAGGCGGGGCTTATTCAGTCTCTGAGATGCCTCCATATAAGGACAGAGCAGGAGGAAGTGGGGATTTCATGTGACTTCCAGTTACAGTGATGCTCTACACACACACACACACACACACACACACACACACACACACACACACACACACACACACACACACACACACACACACACAGCATTATATGTGTTACTGGTTTATTGGTTGATGATAGAACACGGGAAGAAAAAAGAAAAGATTCCAGGATGTATTTCCTCTTTAATTATGCAAATCATCTGTTTTTATACAATAAAACATCACCATGTGTTAACAGTATCTCTGAAAAGTTTCACTTTGATTAAGTAAAGTTAAATATTTTTAGTAATTAATTTAGTAAAGATTTTGTGAACCGTAGATTTAGGTCAGTGAAAGCAAAATGTCCTAACTGATCCCCTCAGTACACATTGTACATGTTACATGGTGTACTTGTACCTCTAGTTCCAGGTGTTACATGGTGTACTTGTACCTCTAGTTCCAGGTGTTACATGGTGTACTTGTACCTCTAGTTCCAGGTGTTACATGGTGTACCTGTACCTCTAGTTCCAGGTGTTACATGGTGTACTTGTACCTCTAGTTCCAGGTGTTACATGATGTACTTGTACCTCTAGTTCCAGGTGTTACATGGTGTACTTGTACCTCTAGTTCCAGGTGTTACATGGTGTACCTGTACCTCTAGTTCCAGGTGTTACATGGTGTACTTGTACCTCTAGTTCCAGGTGTTACATGGTGTACTTGTACCTCTAGTTCCAGGTGTTACATGGTGTACCTGTACCTCTACTTCCAGGTGTTACATGGTGTACTTGTACCTCTAGTTCCAGGTGTTACATGATGTACTTGTACCTCTAGTTCCAGGTGTTACATGGTGTACCTGTACCTCTAGTTCCAGGTGTTACATGGTGTACTTGTACCTCTAGTTCCAGGTGTTACATGATGTACTTGTACCTCTAGTTCCAGGTGTTACATGGTGTACCTGTACCTCTAGTTCCAGGTGTTACATGGTGTACTTGTACCTCTAGTTCCAGGTGTTACATGGTGT
>JBAMJR010000882.1:5000-12500 GCA_038501785.1 Myoxocephalus aenaeus
ATGGTCGTGTTTTCACGCCTTGTGTTTATCTTCTGGATGCTACGTGGCGTCATTGTGATGGTCGTGTTTTCACGCCTTGTGTTTATCTTCTGGATGCTACGTGGGGTCATTGTGATGCTCGTGTTTTCACGCCTTGTGTTTATCTTCTGGATGCTACGTGGCGTCATTGTGATGGTCGTGTTTTCACGCCTTGTGTCTTCCCGCAGGACGTCTACCATTCCCACCGGCCCAAAGAGAAACTTCGCCCGGACAGCAACAACAACGAGAACTCGGTCCCCAAAGACTTTGACTCCATCGACAGCAACAGCAACCTGGGAGCTCGATCTCAACGGCAGCGAGCGCCGCTACCGAACGGCAAGCGCAAGCTGGACAAGGCGCAAGCGCAAAGCATGCTGGGAAAATCTGCCAACGAGGTGCTCAAGTTCCAACCGCGAGGGGCGGGCCACAACCACAACCGCACCCACGTCCGTAAAGCCC
Organism: Myoxocephalus aenaeus; assembly: GCA_038501785.1. NCBI lineage: Eukaryota > Metazoa > Chordata > Actinopteri > Perciformes > Cottidae > Myoxocephalus > Myoxocephalus aenaeus. The sequence continues at coordinate 5,478 of JBAMJR010000882.1, forward strand.
ACCCCCAGGTGCCGACGGCCCCGGCACCGGTCCAGGGGTCCAATCAGAAGCCGGCGCTCCACCGGGCGAAGAAGTCGTCCACGCCGCCGCCGCCGCCCGGTCTGGAGCCGAGGAAAGAGCAGCCGCGCTGTGAGATCAGCGGGAAGGAAGCCATCTCGGCTCTGTCCAGGGCCAAGAGCCGAGAGTGTCGGCAGCAGATCGTGGAGGTCTACTGCAAACACAGAGACCGGGCGCTGATGCCCGAGAAAGTGCCTCGATTCTGCCCCATCGAAGGTGAGATCAGACACCAGACCACTCGGGGGATCAATAAGTTATTGAGGTATTACGTTATTATGATGGAATAATGAGGCACTGGTTGGACGTTGTGAGATGCTGAAGTAAATGTGTAGAATGGACCTCCAACTACAGGTAAAGACTCTGAAATCACAATTAATTTGGATATTCACTCCAGACAACATTTTCCAATATGCATTTAATAATATTGAATTATAATTTCCCTGTCATGAAAACGTAAAGATTAAGATTAGACTCAAGCTAAGTGTTGTAGCCACCAGATGCTAACTTGCTCCGTGTTAAAGGTTTAGAATAAAGCATCACTTACTAACTTCAGCTCTACAGCTTTAACATATTGTGTTGAAGACTTTAGGGAAAGAAGGAGTCAGTGCAGCTTGAACACGCTCGGTGTCGTCGCTCTGCTTACATTCTGGCTGCAGTCCAGAACACGAGCAGCCGGGGTTATTGAACACGGTTAGTTTAAACGTATTAACCTATGATTTAAGGCCCGATTTATCCCTCATGTTAACGCAGCCTGTGATTGAACCGACAAATGAAAGACAAGAAGCGAAGGAATCGGACCGGCGACTGCCTTTAAGTGGCGGCTTGAGTTTATTCTCTTCCAGATTTATCCTTTTGGAGAAGCATTTTTAACCCGGCACGTGCTAGACCCACGAAGAGCCATCCAGGCTGTTGCCAGCTCTATTTCCAGAGACTGAACACTCGGATGGACACGAGGATGAGACGCAGCCGGCGTAATTACTCCCCAATTAAACAAGCAGCTTGTCGTCGTATTTTAGGAACGGCTGACTAATGATTTACTCGTAGCCGTGCTCTCTGAACCTCCCCGGGCCGATTGAGGTTTAATTCATATGATGATAGGTTGCTTTGATGACACACTAGTCATTATATCCACAGACTGGAGCTACAGAAAGATGATTTGGTTTCAGTTTGACTGACGGGAGCTCGGTCTGTGGAGGAGAACCGGAGGGCCACAGTTTGCTGTTTGGGTGTGCGTTCCTATTGGTGCTCGCTGCCCCGCCTCCCTCCGTCTGCACAGCCGCCTGATTACAGTTATTTCTCCTCAAACTCCCAATCCCAGCATGCCCCCGCAGCTCGGGACGCTAATTAGGCCGCGCAGGCCTCAACCCGCGCCATCTTTAGAGCGAGCGCGATGATGGAGACGCTTTCGGCTGTCGGAGGGGTCGCATGCGCGAGAGGCAGAGTTAGCTCGGCCGGCCACAGACGGCGGGATACGTCCAGGAGAGAAGATGGAGAACCGGGTGGAGAGCAGGGTTTACCGGGTTTACAGGTTTAGAGGTTTACAGGTTTAGAGGTTTAGAGGTTTAGGGGTTTACAGGTTTAGGGGTTTACGGGTTTAGGGGTTTAGAGGTTTAGAGGTTTAGGGGTTTACGGGTTTACGGGTTTACAGGGTTTACGGGTTTACGGGTTTACGGGTTTACAGGGTTTACGGGTTTACGGGTTTACGGGTTTAGGGGTTTACGGGTTTACGGGTTTAGGGGTTTACGGGTTTACAGGTTTACAAGGTTTACGGGTTTACGGGTTTAGGGGTTTACGGGTTTACGGGTTTACGGGTTTACAGGGTTTACGGGTTTACGGGTTTACGGGTTTACAGGGTTTACAGGTTTACAGGGTTTACGGGTTTACGGGTTTACGGGTTTAGGGGTTTACGGGTTTACGGGTTTACAGGTTTACAAGGTTTACGGGTTTACGGGTTTAGGGGTTTACGGGTTTACGGGTTTAGGGGTTTAGGGGTTTAGGGGTTTACGGGTTTACAGGTTTACAAGGTTTACGGGTTTACGGGTTTAGGGGTTTACGGGTTTACAGGGTTTACGGGTTTACGGGTTTACGGGTTTACAGGGTTTACAGGTTTACAGGGTTTACGGGTTTACGGGTTTACGGGTTTAGGGGTTTACGGGTTTACGGGTTTAGGGGTTTACGGGTTTACAGGTTTACAAGGTTTACGGGTTTACGGGTTTAGGGGTTTACGGGTTTACGGGTTTAGGGGTTTAGGGGTTTAGGGGTTTACGGGTTTACAGGTTTACAAGGTTTACGGGTTTACGGGTTTAGGGGTTTACGGGTTTACGGGTTTAGGGGTTTACGGGTTTACAGGTTTACAAGGTTTACGGGTTTAGGGGTTTACGGGTTTACGGGTTTAGGGGTTTAGGGGTTTACCGGTTTACGGGTTTACGGGTTTACAGGTTTACAGGTTTACAAGGTTTACGGGTTTACGGGTTTACAGGTTTACAGGTTTATAGGTTTACAGGGTTTACAGGTTTACAGGTTTACAGGGTTTACAGGTTTACAGGTTTATAGGTTTATAGGTTTACAGGGTTTACGGGTTTACGGGTTTACGGGTTTACGGGTTTACAGGGTTTACAGGTTTACAGGTTTACAGGTTTACAAGGTTTACGGGTTTACGGGTTTACGGGTTTACGGGTTTACAGGTTTACAGGTTTACAGGGTTTACGGGTTTACGGGTTTACGGGTTTACGGGGTTTACGGGTTTACGGGTTTACGGGGTTTACGGGGTTTACGGGGTTTCAGCCCTGGACTGCCGACCTTGTTGCAGATGTGCAAAAACAAAACAGTCCTCAGTGCTGACATGAACTGTATTTGCAACAGGACATGAACGCATCATTAAAAGCATCGTAAGGTTATTAAATAACGTGTCTCCTGAGCAGGTAAGGCTAACATCAACGTCCAGTGGGACGAGAACCCCTCAGAAGCCGCCCAGCTCGCTCCGGCTCGGATCGCCTTCGTCCTGGTCGTCCACGGCCGAGGCTCCCGCCAGTTCCAGCGTCTCTTCAAAGCCATCTACCACACCTCGCACTACTACTACATCCACGTGGACCTGGTGAGACCGCGCTCTGCACACTCTGTTTTATTGAGGGGGGATTAGAAACCGCCAAGATATGTAAGTAAATGCTGATCCCGCCCTCTGAAGAGAAAATGGCTCCCATCAGTGTGGCACAGATGTGAGCCTGTTTCAGTTGATGACAATGGGAGCTGATTGGGATATGCGGCTAACCGCTAGCTGCAGGTTGGGCCGTTAGCTCTGAGTGAGACCGGTAGCACTTCATTCAGTGTAGTAAAATACCTTCATGATGATTTAGAAGACAAACGCCCGCGTTAACCCTCCTTCTCGTGGTCCTTCTCCACTCTTCTCAGAGGTCCAACTACCTCTACAGAGAGGTCCTGACTCTGGCCGGCCGCTACCCCAACGTGCGGGTGACTCCCTGGAGGATGTCCACCATCTGGGGCGGGGCCAGCCTGCTGACCATGTACCTGCGCAGCATGGAGGACCTTCTCCAGATGTCCGACTGGTCCTGGGACTTCTTCATCAACCTCAGCGCTGCAGACTACCCCATCAGGTGAGCCACAGGGTCACAGGAAGCAGAGAGGGCACCTCCTAGGGATTACATGCTACTTCTGTTTTAAACTGTACTTAAAGGTAAGCTAGATGGTGAGATTCAAGGAGATAGTCCAGGTCAGTTTTTCATGTTTGCATTTCATTTGCATTACAAAAAACACAATTTAGGGACCAGTTGTTCAAGCTAACGAGTCAGGTTTCCTATCTTTGCTTATTCAAACACACCAAAATGGTCTCTGTGAAGCAAACTGTTGATCCGTAAAGGTTTGGTTGAACCCCCCCGCTTAGAAGACTGTCGGAGGTTTATGGATCCTGTCAAGTTCCATCCAGACACGCAGCTCATTGATCTGTGAAAGCCTTGTTTGGTTTGTTTCAGGTCTTATGGATTACGTTACTTGGCCGGTAGACCTCAAGTGCATCGACTCTGAATGGATCGGGAGTCTATAGTTTTGAAGAAGAGCCCTTTAATGGCTCTCTTGCTGCTCTGGGAATTGAAGGGATCTGTTTTGGGGAAGAGCTTGTCTGTGATCAGTGGCGTTATCGACTGTGATTGTCTTAACACCAAGAGGTCTGAGGTGGTGTTGGGCTCATCAAGCAGGAAGAGGTCCAGAGGGTTGTGTCTCCTAAAGACAGATGGTTTTGACCGCTACCGTTTCTAGATTAAAGCATAATATACATGCATGTTTAATTGGGTTTGGACCGGCGAAATTGGTACAATTCCACTCGCACATAAAAAGCCTGCAACGATTATTTTAAATATTAAGTCAATTTGCAGATAATGTTCCTGATTATTTCACAATATAAAACCTCACCTCGGTGAGTCTGCAACGTGCCGAAAGTCGGTTTAGTTTGAGCAGAAGTTAGCTCGCTACAACGGCCGCAGCGGTAACAACAAATAAAAAATGGCCGCCGCTCTGACCGTCCTGCTCCGTTGATTAAAATGATAACGTCCCTTTTACTCTTGTTCTATTTCTATGGCAAGAACACACACACACACACACACACACACACACACACACACACACACACACACACACACACACACACACACACACACACACACACACACACACACACACACAGATCCATTCTCTGTCCTTCCATCAAAGTGACTGTTTGAACGCCCTTCCAGCTAAAATCCATAGCACATCCACAGCATTAGCACAGGACCATCAATAGCTGTGACGTCATCAAGGCACATGGCGAGGGGGTCAATGGAACTGTGTGTGTGTGTGTGTGTGTGTGTGTGTGTGTGTGTGTGTGTGTGTGTGTGTGTGTGTGTGTGTGTGTGTGTGTGTGTGTGTGTTTCTCTGGTGAGAGAAGGTCACACAAACTAATATGAAACAGAATATCATGTAACTTCAGAAGATCAAACAGAAAAACAATCAATCAATTGGATTGATTTCTGCAGTGGGTAAAGTGTTGACTTCCTTATAGGTATGAGATGGATGAATTCATCTTTGTGCCTCGCGGTGATGTCACACATGCTGGTAACACACCATGATGGAGCCTGAAGCAGCAGAAACATGTAGGAAGTGTAAAGGCTTCTCCTCAATAATCCAGAGGAGACGCGTCTCTTGTGAAATGTGACCAAGCGTTGCAGCAGTTACATTTAAATGTGTGTGTGAGACGCAGACGAACACACACATGCTCACACAAACACACACACGCCCACAAACACACACATGCTCACACAAACACACACACGCCCACAAACACACACATGCCCACAAACACACACATGCTCACACAAACACACACACGCCCACAAACACACACATGCTCACACAAACACACACACGCCCACAAACACACAGACACACACACATGCCGCCCGCGGTTCGTCTCAACGACTGCAATCAAGGGATCAAAGCGACCCGTCTGTCTGACAGCGGCCTCGGTCTGCGTGCTTCACGGCTCGCGCTGCATTCTGGGTAACGGCCGCTTGAACCCGCTTCAGGCCGCAGCAGCAGCTTCCAGCTGTTTGCTCTCGGCTCAACAGGAAGCTAATGAGAGGTCCAGCTGTCACATGGACGCACTCTGATTCCCTTAAATGGAAGACTAGTTCTGCATTGTTTAAAAGAAAGAGAGGATTCGTTCAAATATTTAGCGGCATCCATTAAGGGAAGAATGCTAAACCGTAACAACAAGTGTATCGCTCAGTCTGGTTGGTGTTTTGGTGTTTTTCTTCCTGCTGAGGCCAAACACACACGAAGACACGTTGGGAGGTCAGAGGAGATGAACACATGATGTTTCTGCTGTGTGGACGTTCTGGTCCAGAGGTCTAAGTACAAACAGAAACATAATAATGGAAACAACCTGCTTCCTATTCCACTGGATGGATCTGACAGCTGTAGTGATTTTAATGGAGATCTCTCCTCAACGCCTGATCCAAGCGACCAATCGAGCCGCCTCTCCGCCAGGTCGCTGAAGAGCGTGACGTCATCGCCCACTGGTCGATGGAGGGACGTGTGGGCGGAGCCAGAGGGTGCAGTGTGGCGCTGGAGCCGTGATTGACAGCTGCTGTCTCGTTTCAGGACCAATGAGCAGCTGGTGGCGTTCCTGTCAAAGTACCGCGGCATGAACTTCATCAAGTCTCACGGCAGAGACAACGCTCGGTAAGAGAGTCTTCATCGCTCTTCATCTCCGCTTTCCTCCTCTGTTTTCTTCTTGAGGAAGGCCTCTTCTTCTTCTTCTTCTTCTTCTTGTTTCTCCTCCTCCTCTTCTTCTTGTTTCTCTTCTTCTTCTTCTTCTTCTTCTTCTTCTTCTTCTTCTTGTTTCTCTTCTTCTTCTTCTTGTTTCTCTTCTTCTTCTTCTTCTTCTTCTTCTTCTTCTTCTTCTTCTTCTTCTTCTTCTTCTTCTTCTTGTTTCTCTTCTTCTTCTTCTTCTTCTTCTTCTTCTTCTTCTTCTTCTTCTTCTTCTTCTTCTTCTTCTTCTTCTTCTTCTTCTTCTTCTTCTTCTGACTTTAATCACCGGTTCAGAAACAGAGACCTGCAGGGTCAGGGGCCGAGGAGTGAGATGTACACAAAGTACACTTTACCAGTACACAGGACACACAGTACACAGTACACAGTACACAGGACACACAGTACACAGTACACAGTACACACAGTACACAGGACACACAGTACACAGTACACAGGACACTTTACCAGTACACAGTACACGCAGGACACAGTACACACAGTATACACAGGACACAGGACACAGGACACAGTATACACAGTACGCAGTACGCAGTACACAGAGTACAGAGTACACAGTATACACAGTATACACAGTACGCAGTACACAGTACACAGAGTACACAGTATACACAGTATACACAGTATACACAGTACGCAGTACACAGTACA
>JBAMJR010000882.1:15000-37500 GCA_038501785.1 Myoxocephalus aenaeus
TAAAATGGTATAAAAGCTTTCAAGGCGTTTTAAAAGGTCTCTGTGTCTGCAGTCCTTCTTCCACACCGTGCTGGAGAACAGCGTCCACTGTGAGACCATGGTGGACAACAACCTGCGGCTCACCAACTGGAACCGCAAACTGGGCTGCAAATGCCAGTACAAGCATATCGTGGACTGGTGCGGCTGCTCGCCCAACGACTTCAAGCCCTCGGATCTGCCCCGCTTCCAGGTGAGACTTTGAATATATATATATATATATATATGCATATATAATATATTACCACTGATGATGTCACACGCACCGGTAGAAACTTGACCCTGTGAAGAGGATATGAAGGGAACGGGAACACGAAGATGTAAGGGTACACTGGCCCTTTAAATGTCCTCTGTAACCATGGTGACCTTAACTTCTGCTGACAATGTCCTGTGAGATTATTTCCGTAAATGAATAAGAACCGTTTGTTTGATCTCTTTCCACCACGACTGACGGCATCTAAACACGACAGATGTGGTTTATTCTTCTCAGTCGTCGCAAAGCTTTCCGTGGGTGAACATTCTTCGGATTATTTTTTGGGGGATTGAAGGTGATGATGTTTCATCCCTACAACGAGATGAAGGCCCTGGTGTCGGCCCACCCGGCCCTCTGAAGGCCTCGCTGGCCGCGGCCCGGAATAGCCTCGCGGCGCGGCGTTAGCTCCCTCGGCTCGCTGCAACGACAGACCCGAGGACAGCGTCCTGCGGTGAGCTGCTGATGGTTTCTATAAGAGGAGCTGATCCCGGAAACAGCTGCAAACTGCAGGCAGCCGGTATTTTTAGAGCTCCTAAGGTTGTCATTATCATAATGCCGGGGTTCGCCCGCTAGAAAGACGGATCGGACCTGAAAGTGAGGGTCAGTTCAGAGCCCACGCTTACAAAGAGTGCAGAACACCCTTTACTTCCACCTTTAAGCCCTTGAAATGTAGGTCAAACGCACACATCTTTCACACCTGTAATCTTGATTAAATAAAGCTGCACAGATCCGAGCAGCTTGGATCACATGAGCCTCCTTCAGGGAGAGAACACTCATAAAAGCACTTTTCTATCATTCCCCTCCGGTGCTCTGAAGGAAACAGCGCGTGGTTTCCATGTTGTCTTTAGGGAGGACTCGGCTGTGAGGTCACGGCTCCAGAATAAGACCGGGCCGTCCCGTCCGCACGGCTCTCATTAGGTTGGGGTTTCCAGGCCTGCTGGCGAGGCCACGCCCTCCTGATGACATCATGGACTACGCCCGTCCTCTCTCCTGATCACAAGCGGTGTCTGTGATTTGACTTGGTTTTCCAAGGTTCTCAGATATGTTTAGTCTTTTTCCATCTGTTAAGTGTCTTTGACTTTAAGTGAATGTATATGCCGTTTAAACAAGGAGGCATCAGATAGATGTTTTATGTACTTTACTAGCAGAGATTATTATGCATAGGGCTGCCTCTGAATGACTTATTTACAACAACAAAAATGTTCTCCACAAAAAACTTTCCTGCAAACGTTTTACCTTCGGGTTAGGGCAAGAAAACATCCTCTTTTCACCAATAACCAGCATTCACTCTTATTGTGCAGTTCATGCCGTCGCACTGAACTAACTGGATCTTGCTCACCTGTATTACTATTTATGATTCATATGTTGAAGTGGAACTTTTAAACTGGCATAAGAACAGAAACAGTAGATCACTGCTCATGTTAACGTGTTTATGTCTCTGTTCTTGATTGGGTTGTGTTTTAAATGTGGTCTCCTCCATGTCTTTATGTAACTTTCTCTATTGACGGTCAGAGTGGGTTCTGTACGATTCTCACGGCTCTTCTTCTGTGGTTCTGAGCGCAGCAGGTGTCCAGACCCACCTTCTTCGCCAGGAAGTTTGAGGCCAGCGTGAGCCAGGAGATCATCAACCAGCTGGACTCCTTCCTGTTCGGGTCGTACGCCTCGGGCACGCCGGGCCTCCACGCCTACTGGGAGAACCTCTACGAGCAGGAGACGGACGGCCTCGCCAGCCTGTCGGACTCCATGCTCAGCCACCAGCACGCCTTCGCCCGCATGGGGCTGTCGCGCGCCGCCAGCTCCCTGCAGGGACATCCCAACGACAACAGCTGCAGGTAAACACACCACATGGGCTTATGGGAGCTGCAGGCGGTTCTGCATCCAGTTCTCCTGCTGGATCCGTGGCACCAGGTGGGGTTTGGACGGATTAACGGGGTTCAAGGGGTTTGTGAAGGAGCTCGTGGGGTTTAAGGAGCTCCAGAGTTTGTAGACTGGCTGCAAGAGTTCTTCATGAGGGCCCAAGAGGTTCTGTCATGAAGAACCCTGAAGGCTTGGAGGCCTTCAGGGTTCTTCATGACCTCCGGGGTTCGTGGTGGTCCAGGAGAACTAGTGCAAAGACACTTTGGTTTGTATGTGGTCTCCATTCTAAAGTAAGTAGACTCTTCCCAAGTGGCCGCCTGAGGCAGAACCATGTAACATATGACATTATGCATTATTACATGATTTGACTCATTTCAAATGAACACTCGTTTGGATAGTTGTGGTTGATTTATTACGTCCATCAAACTGTTGTGAAGCGATGAACCGTCGGTTCGGTTCTGCAGAGTGTTTTAATATTAGCACACATTAAAAAGATAACGTGCTGTTGGATCCACCGGCTGATGGTGAAGCGTCAAGAAAACCACTTTTCATGTGAAATGTAGACGCTGTGTGTTTCATGACTTCCTGTTCAACAGGAAAAGGAACTAAAAGGCAACAATGTTTCAATAGTTTGAACTTGGTTCGGACCAAACGAAGCAAAACAGCCGGCGTGAAAAGAAAAGTCAAGTCAATCCCTGCTTGTGTGAGTGTGTTGGTCACGTAGTCGCTGGGCTGAGCGAGACGAGGACCGGCAGCCCAGACGTGTTTGTGTGTTTTTATGAGTCCAAATTAAATAACGAGATAACGGCAGCTTGTCCTGAGGTACAATCAGCCTACAGTGTGTTCTCAGACGGGATATTTCCAGGTGTGTGTGTGTGTGTGTGTGTGTGTGTGTGTGTGTGTAAGGGGGGTGTTGACCACAGTAGCTACAAGGAGGTACTTGTGCTTGGAGTTGGGGTGGGGATGGGTGGGGGCGTCATTATGGGATGTGTGTGGAGGAACAGGACTCGTCTGTTCCTCCAGCCTGTGAGTTCAGTGGAGCAGCATCTCCTCCATGCCGTCTGAGAGATTATGTCCTCACTTAAATCACTTAAATCATAAAGTAACGTTTCATCTTCCTCTTTGGGAAGCGTGCTTACTGCTGACGAGGGGGATCACTTATTATTATTATTATTATTATTATTAGGCTGCTGAACTGGTTTAAAAAGTCAGAATATAGTCAGTCATAAAACTGTTAGTCATTGTATAGAGCGTGGAAATAGGTCATGAAGAAGTCAGTATGTCATAGTATAAGTCACAAAGTCCCAAAAGTTATATTATGGTATGTCAAAAATACCATAGAAATCACACAAGATATTGTATATGTCAAACTAAATCATTCCGTCATCGTCTATGATGTTGAATAGAGTCTGAAGTGAATCAGGCGTATTGTTGACCATGTGGGCAACAACAACAACAACAACAACAACAACTGTGTGGATGAAAACACCCGACAGTAAACATGTCTTTATTATTCATCTCAGGTCTCAGAACAGTGTGTGTCTCTCTCTCAGGTTCATCGCCATGAGCCACCCGGTGTCGGTGCACCTGTACTTCCTGTCGGACCAGTTCCAGGGATACCTGCTGCGCCACGCGGCGACCAACCGGGCCTCCACCCAGCAGGAGAGCCTGGAGACCTGGGTGACCCCCAAGGACCACTTCACCCTGGCCAGCCCGAACCCGCCCGGCAACAGGCTGCAGCACGTCCAGGTCAGACACACACACACACACACACACACACACGCGCACGCACATGCACACGCACATGCACACACACTCATATCAACTATTAAAAAGCTATTGAGTTTCTATATTCAGATATCAGCACATTGCTGTAAATGTATATTAAACATATCTATTGTTTGATATAAAATCCTATATAAAGGTACATTATCATTAATATCAATTAACCTAAAGACATAAAGACCTAAAGACCTGGAGACCTAAAGACCTGGAGACCTAAAGACCTAAAGACATAAAGACCTAAAGACCTGGAGACCTGGAGACCTAAAGACCTAAAGACATAAAGACCTAAAGACCTAAAGACCTGGAGACCTAAAGACCTAAAGACCTGGAGACCTAAAGACCTAAAGACCTAAAGACCTGGAGACCTAAAGACCTAAAGACCTGGAGACCTAAAGACCTGGAGACATAAAGACCTAAAGACCTGGAGACCTAAAGACCTAAAGACCTGGAGACCTAAAGACATAAAGACCTGGAGACCTAAAGACATAAAGACCTGAAGACCTGGAGACCTAAAGACCTGAAGACCTGGAGACATAAAGACATAAAGACCTGGAGACATAAAGACCTAAAGACCTGGAGACCTAAAGACCTGGAGACCTAAAGACCTGGAGACCTAAAGACCTAAAGACCTAAAGACCTGGAGACCTAAAGATCTGGAGACCTAAAGACCTAAAGACCTAAAGACCTGGAGACCTAAAGACCTGGAGACCTAAAGACCTGGAGACCTAAAGACCTGGAGACCTAAAGACCTGGAGACCTAAAGATCTGGAGACCTAAAGACCTGGAGACCTAAAGACATAAAGACCTAAAGACCTGGAGACCTAAAGACATAAAGACCTGGAGACCTGGAGACCTGGAGACCTAAAGACCTAAAGACCTGGAGACCTAAAGACCTAAAGACCTGGAGACATAAAGACCTGGAGACCTAAAGACCTAAAGACCTGGAGACATAAAGACCTGGAGACATAAAGACCTAAAGACCTAAAGACCTGGAGACCTAAAGACATACAGACCTGGAGATCTAAAGACATAAAGACATACAGACCTAAAGACTTGGAGACCTAAAGACCTAAAGATCTGGAGACCTAAAGACATAAAGACCTAAAGACCTGGAGACATAAAGACCTAAGGACCTGGAGACCTAAAGACCTAAAGACATAAAGACCTAAAGACCTAGAGACATAAAGACCTAAAGACCTGGAGACATAAAGACATAAAGACCTAAAGACCTGGATACATAAAGACATAAAGACCTGGAGACATAAAGACATAAAGACCTAAAGACCTGGATACATAAAGACCTGGAGACATAAAGACCTAAAGACCTAAAGACCTGGAGACCTAAAGACATACAGACCTGGAGATCTAAAGACATAAAGACATACAGACCTAAAGACTTGGAGACCTAAAGACCTAAAGATCTGGAGACCTAAAGACATAAAGACCTAAAGACCTGGAGACATAAAGACCTAAGGACCTGGAGACCTAAAGACCTAAAGACATAAAGACCTAAAGACCTAGAGACATAAAGACCTAAAGACCTGGAGACATAAAGACATAAAGACCTAAAGACCTGGATACATAAAGACATAAAGACCTGGAGACATAAAGACATAAAGACCTAAAGACCTGGATACATAAAGACCTGGAGACCTAAATACCTAAAGACCTGGAGACCTAAAGACCTAAAGACCTAAAGACCTGGAGACCTAAAGACCTAAAGATCTGGAGACCTAAAGACCTAAAGACCTAAATACCTGGAGACCTAAAGACATAAAGACATAAAGACCTGGAGACCTAAAGACATAAAGACCTAAAGACCTGGAGACCTAAAGACATAAAGACATAAAGACCTGGAGACCTAAAGACCTAAAGACCTGGAGACCTAAAGACATAAATACATAAAGACCTGGAGACATAAAGACCTGGAGACCTAAAGACCTGGAGACCTAAAGACCTAAAGATCTGGAGACCTAAAGACCTAAAGACCTAAAGACCTGGAGACCTAAAGACCTGGAGATCTAAAGACCTGGAGACCTAAAGACCTAAAGACCTGGAGACCTAAAGACCTAAAGACCTGGAGATCTAAAGACCTGGAGACCTAAAGACATAAAGACCTGGAGATCTAAAGACATAAAGATCTAAAGACATAAAGACCTAAAGACCTGGAGACCTAAAGACCTGGAGATCTAAAGACCTGGAGACCTAAAGACCTAAAGACCTGGAGACCTAAAGACCTAAAGACCTGGAGATCTAAAGACCTGGAGACCTAAAGACATAAAGACCTAAAGACATAAAGACCTGGAGATCTAAAGACATAAAGACCTAAATACATAAAGACCTGGAGATCTAAAGACATAAAGACCTAAAGACATAAAGACCTGGAGATCTAAAGACATAAAGACCTAAAGACCTAAAGATCTAAAGACATAAAGACATAAAGACCTAAAGACCTAAAGACATAAAGATCTAAAGACATAAAGACATAAAGACCTGGAGATCTAAAGACATAAAGACCTAAAGACCTAAACCTTTAAACCTTTAAACCTTTAAACCTTCAAACCTTCGAAGCCCTCCTTCCTCAATCTATTGCGTAACAGACGACCAGACTGAGCCCCTCTGTTCTGCAGGTGGGAGCGGACTGGGACCCAAAGGAGCGTCTCTTCAGGAACTTCGGGGGTCTGCTGGGGCCCACGGACGAGCCGGTGGCCGTGCAGCGCTGGAGCCGCAGCCAGAGCAACCTGACGGCCACCGTGGTGTGGGTCGACCCCACCAACGTCATCGCCGCCACCTACGACATCCTGGTGGACGCCGCCGCCGAGGTCACCCACTACCGGCCGCCGCTCAGCCCGCCGCTGAGGCCCGGCCGCTGGGTGCTGAGGGTGCTGCACCACTGGAACCCGCTGGGGCAGACCTCCTTCATCGTGGCGCCGCTCGAGTTCCACCGCCAGCAGCCGGTGCTGCAAGGTGAGCGAAGCGAGCGCCCCCTTTACCAGCGGGGGGAAACACTGAACACTACAGTGTTTCACTACAGTGAGGGATTGTGGGAGATGTGACATAAAGTCATGAAGAAGTCGTAGTAGTGGAGGAAATGTCTTTAAAAAGTCAGCATATCATGTTGAATAGTACTAGTTGAGTCATAGTACTATAATACTACGACTGTCGGCTGCAGGCAGGAAAGTACTTCATTTGTGATTATCAGACACATTTACTCCACACGTCTGTCTCAGCACATCTGGAGGAAAACTAATAATTCAGAGCAGAGGAGGTCGTGAGATCTTTGTTGATTAGACAATCTTTCACATTTAAAACAAATCCCCAACATCTTTAAAGACACATTGACATGAATCCAACATCCTGTAGGAATGATACACGGAGGCAGAAGACCTCTCAGTAAATAAATATATAGAAATAAAAAGGTCAGTTTGAATAGCTTGTCTCATGATTATCATGCAGCGGACAGACAGTGTTGATATTGTTATTGGTGTGTTTATAAACAGCCAGTGGCACATGTTTAACATAAACATGAATATATGAACCTGTGTATTATTTATAAAATAAGATAATCCTTTATTAGTCCCGCAGTGGGGAAATTACAGGTTATATATATATATATATATATATATATATATATATATATATATATATATATATATATATATATATATAGCTTAGTATTGAATGCACAATAACAAAGTATGTTTATACATGTTACTGGGCCCAGTTTAGACCCAGTATATAGTTAGTAGGGGGTCCCTGATTGGTTGCTGGAGTGACTGTAAACTCCTCCTTTATATTATTATTATTGTTTAATTTGTCAGTAATCTGAGACTCAGCCTGCAGAAACTGGTGTTGTGTGTCAACAGCAGATCTAATACTCACACAGCAGAGGCCCTCCTGTCACAGCTGTCAACGCCACACACACACACACACACACACACACACACACACACACACACACACACACACACACATATTTATAGTGTCTCACACACCAGGTCACCTCTATCAGAATTAGCCGTGTTTGACCTTTGGAGGCTGCAGTGAAGTCAGCAGGTGTCAGAAAGTGAAGTGATGTCATCACTGTGTGTTTGTTTACATGCAGTATTCATGTATTCATGTATTCATGTATTAATACCTCTGGAACAGGTGCCTGGACAGTCAATATAATCTTAAAAACAACAACAAACACATTTTGCCTTTTCTGAATCCTCAGAAGTCTTTAAACCAGTCAAAAAACACATGAATATATATATATATATATATACATATATATATATATATATATATATATATATATATATATATATATATATATACACTATTCTTATTACTGAATTTCCTAATTAAGTTAAACAGAAATAATGAGCTCTTTTTGTAAAAAAAAGGTTATTTGTTTAATATGAAATGTACCAACACTATACCTATCAAACATAACACAGGTACACATGAGTTATGATGAGGAATAGATGCAATATTCTTTCATCCAGAGGACAACAGAACATTTTAGGGTTCTAGAGGTTCTCTTCTTTTAGAACAGATCATCTGGAGGCTTAACATGAAACCTGATGCATCACCATTCTGCTCTCCTCCTCCTCCTCCTCCTCCTCCTCCTCCTCCTCCTCCTCCTCCAGAGGATGCTCTGCGGCTGCACGCCGGCCCGGTCAGGAACTCCTACATGGAGCAGAGTTTCCACGGCCTGAACCCGGTGCTGCGGCTGCCGGTGAGCCTGGGCGCCGTGGAGGAGGCCGAGGCCAACGCCGGCCTGACGGGGGCGCCGCTGCGGCGCTGGCTGGACCGCCTGCTGGAGGGCCACTGGTCGGCCGCCGACGTCTGCTCCATGGGCCCCAGCGTCTGTCCCGTCATGCAGCGCTGCTCACACACCGGCTGGAGCTCCGCCAGCCCGGACCCCAAGGCCCAACCGGGGCCGCCCAGAGAGGACGGGCGCATCAGGTAGCAGGAAGTGGACCGGAGGAAGTCACCACAGGAAGTCACCACAGGAAGTCACTGGAGGAAGTGACCACAGGAAGTGGCCAGAGGAAGTCACCAGAGGAAGTCACCACAGGAAGTCACCAGAGGAAGTGACCAGAGGAAGTGACCACAGGAAGTGGCCACAGGAAGTCACCAGAGGAAGTGACCAGAGGAAGTGACCACAGGAAGTGGCCAGAGGAAGTCACCAGAGGAAGTCACCACAGGAAGTCACCAGAGGAAGTCACCAGAGGAAGTCACCACAGGAAGTGACCACAGGAAGTCACCAGAGGAAGTGACCACAGGAAGTGGCCACAGGAACACATGAAGGAAGGCACGCGGCTGATGATCCTGTTTGTGTCTCGTATTTATTTATTTAAAAGTTGTTGCAACGTCGGAGTGAAAGAAAAATGATGAATCAAACTTTGGAGGCGGCGACGGGATGAAGAACGAAGTCAGAAACATCTTCTTCATCAGTCCCCATTCAGCCTGCTGCGCTCCCTGTGTGTGTGTGTGTGTGTGTGTGTGTGTGTGTGTGTGTGTGTGTGTGCGCGCGTCAGAAGAACTCTATACCTCGTGTTGCCAGTGTGTCCCGGGGTCACGGGGTCGAGTGTGTTTTTCATGTCCGAGTGCTGAAAGGGGGCGTGGCTTCTCATTCTTTGGCCCAAAACTTCGATCCGATGTATTTTATTTCAGACTGTTACCCCGAGATCACAACAACTCAAAAAGGTAGAAATGGTTAAGACAAATGTAAAGTTTTCTAGGATTCACACTTAGTGAAGGACAGTTGTTTCAAAACGATTGTTTCCTTCAGGATCAAATATTGTATTAACTAAAGAGAACGCCTACAGAACTCCTGGTGCCGGCTGAGAGGAACCGACTGGACCAGAGCAGCAGAGTTCTTGTTCAATCTTTGAGGACGTTGCTGAGGTCCAGACGAGCCTGAACCCCTCCTGAGACGTTCTACAGAGCAGCTCTCTGCCGGGGATATTATCACCTTATATTTATATTTCCTTTCTTTAATTTGATCGTCTCTCGTTGGGTATAAACGTTCCTCTCCGACTGCATTCAGTACTTCTTCTGTTTGGACCATGAAGACGACCTTCAGTGACCTTCACCATGTTTTCATCTCCTGTAACCGACACTGACGTCTAGTGGGTCTAAGTACTGAGTACTTTTACTCAAGTACATGTACAACATAACATTATATATACATGTTAGACTAGTGGGTCTAAGTACTGAGTACTTTTACTCAAGTACAAACACAACATTCTATATACGTGTTAGACTACCTTGAAGTACTTGTTTTGGTCCTTTTTAGTGTATCTTATTATTATAATAGATTATTATTGGTGGAAACAGCATGTTCATGATCATTTTAATTATTATAATTGTATTTAAATTTAATATAATGTTGGATTCTTCAATCTATGAAAATTAGTCATATTTTAGAAATCGCTGCTGTATTTGTGTAAAAATATGAAAAGTAACCAGAAACTGTCTGATAGATGCAGAGAAGTACCAATGTACTTTAGAGTTGTACTTGAGTAAAAGTACTCGGTTACTTCCCACCGTCAGACTGCAGTTCCTCCTCCTGACGCCAGGCGGCGCTGTTCAGGTCAGACGCCTGCCGCTCACAGGCTCCTCCTCTTTTCCTTCACACATTGTTTTGTCTGCTCTTTGCTGTAGAAACTGATGTGACAACTGAGATTATTTATTCAGAAGTTTATATAAAACACTTTTCTTTGGGTTTTTTAGTCAGTGACTAATATTTGATATTTGCTGATATTTGCAGCGATGAGTTTTTTGGACAGAAGAGTCTGCCTTTGTTCTGACTAAATGTTGTAACCTCCTCTCGGCCTTTTGATTCACTGATTCACAGTTCATGAAGGTACAGATGTTTATTGGGTTTTATTGACGTTTCAACTGGACATTTGTGTTACAATATTGATTATTAATTGGTGTCTCAATTGATTTGTATTACTTGTTTCACAAGATGTCAAATATAAAATCAAATCATCAGTTGGAGCAGTTAGTGTTTATAAATCCATATTGTACAGTTTGTGTCTGGCACTGAGACAAAAAAGAGCTGCTGACGTTTAAGAGGAACAGAACCAGATTTTAACTGCTTTTCCTTTAAGTCAATTTGCATTAAAAAGGTTTTGAATTGTAGCTTCAGAGTTCAGTTTACCACTCATGTTTGTTTGATAGTAATGAGGCTACAGACAGTAGCCACTTAGCTTAGCTTAGCTTAGCACAAAGACTGGAAACAGCGAGCCTGGCTCGATCCAAAGGGAACCGGATGGTCCTGAAGCAGCTGAAGAGCTTTAAGACAAAGAGAAGGCTAACGGTTCCCCCTGGTTCCAGTCTTTATGCTAAGCTAAGCTGATCATACAGACATTCTATTTCATTTGCATTAAGAATTTGCTTTTCAACATTTCATAAAGTGTCAAATATAACTGTGAATTGCACTTTTCGGTCAAAATGAATAATCCTTGCTGGTGCAGCCCCTCCTCAGATATATTGTAGTCACTATAGAAACATGATATTTAATCAGTGAGCTGTTGGAACTGTAGTTTCATGCTGATCGGGACCAAACTGGGGGCAGCGGGACGGTTTCTCTCTCAGCTGCTCTCAGGACTGATTCATTCCACAGAAGGTTGAGTCCATGTATTCATTTATTATTCTAAATAATGCAGGCATGCTGCAGGTGTTTGAGTTGTGGATAATAAGCACAGTGTCGGTGGTTTAACCCCCGAAGAGCCAAACAGACAAACAGCAGCACAAAGCCTGCAGAGGAACGCTGTGAGATGTGGAGCTCTTCTAGTTGATCAGACTTTAACTCCTGGTTTTGTTTCTTCACTGGAAATCAATCAAATGGGAATGAAGTCAGATTGTTGTTCTGAAATCAAACAGTTATGAACTGCACAAAGTTTAATTTAACACCATTTTAGTTACGAATGATCAGTCACTTGGTTTAAAGTTTGCATCGTAATTCCACAAGTCTTAGATTTTAAAAGATGTTTTTGACAGATGTCAGAATCACTTTTATCATAAAGTTTAAACATCATTTATTGTTACGGCTTCGGCCGCTTTATGATCCATAAATACTTCTTTTTAAACAAAAGAATTATTTAAAGATTTTGCTTTTATTTTCTGATCCTGTTTAAGTTGAGCTGAAACATTTGGAGTCCGATATTATTTTTAATTTGACGAGGAAGTCGATGTAAAACTGCATTTTGTTAAATGCAGTTTTTAAGGCGCGTGAGGAGTAAACAACCTTCATCATGTGATGATGATGATGAGGGATCACATCGTTTTGTTTTAGGAAAATCTTCTTTGTTCTTGAAGCACAAAGACAGAACGGCTCTTTGGACGCAGAGATTTGGTGATGAGATGATTTTAAACAGCTTTTTTATTTCAGAGATCTGGATGAAGTGAGTTTAGATAAAGTCTTCATCACTTCCATGCCGTTTCTTTCATATCCGGTGTGTTTTCTTTCTTTCCGTTTCTCTCTCTGTGTGGGAGTAGTGCTGTGCCTTAGCTGTACTCCTGTTTTAGGAAATCCTCTGAAACCATCAGATACTCTCAAATGTTCAAAAACCAAAAGAAAAAAATATGTAAAAAAAATAGTTGTGAATGCCTTATGAATGACCGCCGCGGTTTTGAAGTACAATTTTTTTTAAATAAAACTGAATCTCCCTTTATGTTGTGCCCGAGCAATTTATTTCACATACTCATGACCAGGTACTGCGAGGGGTTCAGGGACCCACAATAAAATCAGAAGAATCTGTGGAGCGCATCAGTAAGTAAAGGTTCCTGCTCTTTCCTTCATTTTGAGATGCTTTATACTTCAACATGTTGAACTTTTATAAATTGTACCTAGATCTTTTTTCTACAATATTTCTTCTTACAAATTGAGCCGTCAGTAAAAATAATTCACTAATGTACAAGTACTTTTACTTCATAGTTTATGTAAATATATTTGTATTAATACTTAAGAATGTCCAGAATCCAGGATTTTTTTCAGGTCTTTTGAGAAACTGATCTGTGGTCAGACTTGGTGCGCTGCTGCCCCCTTGTGTTCATTATCAGAATGACATCTTGTAATGTCACTTCTGTATTAAAACCTGTATTTATGTTGTATATTTGTCAGAGAATGGAACTTCATTAGTTACACCTGAGAGAGAATAACTAAATATGTGCTGTGACAAAAAGAGAGAAAATCTTGTTCAACAATATTCTGTGTTTAAAGATTGTTAAACAAAAGGAATGAAAAAACAACAATACAAGCAGTTAAATGTGCTCATAAATGATCCATCTTAATTCTAAATTAAATAACAGACCTCCAACTCTTCCTGTTGGAATAAATATGGTATCTATCATGTGACTATTTAGTTTCCTGAAACGTGTTAAAAAGAAGATTTTAGACTTTTAGGAGCAGTTAATGTTCATGAAAGAAGGAATCAGGACACAAGTCTGTTAGATTTTTTTTAACATATTTTAAGAAAATACTGACAGCTGCTACTAATGACTATATACAAAGAGTTTCCATGACAGCAGGTTGTTGAGGAGAAAAGAAGGAACTTGGCAGACGATATAAAAACAGGAGGCGGTGATGAACAGAGGTGGCGCCTCACTTCTTGGACAACTTGACTTGTTTGTTTTTGGGGGGCGCCCACTTCAAACACATAGTGTCCACTAGGGGGAGACAGAGAAGAGGTGAAACATACAGAAGAAGAAGAAACAAGGACCAAAGCAGACTTCTACGTCATGACATCATCCAGACTTTTACCAGCAACCGGAAAAAATTTCACGTCAACTGGAGTCGGAATTTTGAGTCCAAATTGTCATTTCATCTCAAAATAAAATCCACAATTAACGCTAATTTAATTAATTCTACAGACGTAAAGTTCCCGTCACACCGTTTGTTCGTATTTGGTTTCACTCGTTAACGAACCGATGACATCACAAGCAGCTAATTGAGGTGATTTAAGTAACGCGATGACGTCATCGTCTCGGAGGAGCGACAACATGACAACATTCTGAATTTGGTTCTGTTCGGATATATAAATCAGAATTAGACGTTATTCCAAATGGAGCTTTTTTAATAAGGACGTGTGTGATGTGCCGATATTATTCAGGTTATAGCAGCTTTCTTAGGACACGTACACATTCAGGGTTTTTAGGGCAATAAGGGAAATCATTATGTAAACACTCAATATGGAGATGCATCCTGTGCCAACAATCATGCAAAAACCTTTAATTCATATTTAATTAATTGCTGAGTCTATAAAATTAAAGTCATAAAAACAGACACATTTTCATGTCTTAATTATCATAAGTCATTATCTCAGCAATATAATCATCAAAACGCTGTAAATTAATTAATATTTTTGGTCATAGCTCCCCAAAAAGTTGAATTCATGGGTTTTGTTGTTTAAGTTACAAGCCGGTTAGAAACACACACACTGACCTGTGATGGGTGGCTTCTTGTACTGGGCGCTCTTCAGGTGCTCCTCCACCAGTTTGGGCGTCACACAGATGACGTGTTGACCTTTCCAGTACTTCACCATGTTGAGCGACTGCAGCGTGCTGATGATGTCACTCTGAGTGATGCTGGTCATCTGGCTGGGGACAGAGGGGGGTGAGATGAGTGTGTGTGTGTGAGGTGTGTGTGTGAGTGAGTGTGACGCTGGTCATCTGGTGAGGTGTGTGTGTGTTGTGTGTCTCTCTACCTCAAGTCTTTGATGGACAGCGTCCCCCTGAAGTCCCTCAGGATCTCCAGCAGGACCCAGGACCAGTAACTTCTGTAGCTCAGCTTCCCGAGGTCCGACAGCGGCTTCTCTGGAGACCCGACGGCGCTCTCCAGCTTCGACAGCTCGTAACCTGAGACACACGCAGCAGACGTTAGTGTGTTCATCCTCACGTCCACGGCTCTCTGCTTCAGACAGAGACGCAAACAGCTCGTGTCATGTGAGGTCCCTTCTTAATAAAAAACAATCCCCCTCTAGGGGGGGCAGACTGAGTGATTGTTAAATAAAACTGTAAATCATAGCTTGTTTTATGAAGAAAAAGCCACAAACTGCTGTATTTGGATGTATTGAACACCATAAGTAATATACAAGTGAAATATATGGTTTGGTACATGAGAAAATTAAAATGTCACAGATGTGCGTAAATGCAAATGTTAGAGTCCTCGTCTGAATGTTCTGTTCTAAACCCTCTCTGACTTTGTTCTGCTTCACTTTATCAAAGTCAACCTTTGCAGAGAGAATGTTCACATATTGTGTTATGATTTGGGTTAGAGAATGTTCACATATTGAGCTATGATTTGGGTTAGAGAATGTTCACATATTGAGCTATGATTTGGGTTAGAGAATGTTCACATATTGAGCTATGATTTGAGTTAGAGAATGTTCACATATTGTGTTATGATTTGGGTTAGAGAATGTTCACATATTGTGCTATGATTTGGGTTAGAGAATGTTCACATATTGAGCTATGATTTGGGTTAGAGAATGTTCACATATTGAGCTATGATTTGGGTTAGAGAATGTTCACATATTGTGTTATGATTTGGGTTAGAGAATGTTCACATATTGAGCTATGATTTGGGTTAGAGAATGTTCACATATTGAGCTATGATTTGGGTTAGTGAATGTTCACATATTGAGCTATGATTTGGGTTAGAGAATGTTCACATATTGTGTTATGATTTGAGTTAGTGAATGTTCACATATTGAGCTATGATTTGGGTTAGTGAATGTTCACATATTGTGTTATGATTTGGGTTAGAGAATGTTCACATATTGAGCTATGATTTGGGTTAGAGAATGTTCACATATTGTGTTATGATTTGGGTTAGAGAATGTTCACATATTGTGCTATGATTTGGGTTAGAGAATGTTCACATATTGAGCTATGATTTGGGTTAGAGAATGTTCACATATTGAGCTATGATTTGAGTTAGAGAATGTTCACATATTGTGTTATGATTTGGGTTAGAGAATGTTCACATATTGTGTTATGATTTGGGTTAGTGAATGTTCACATATTGAGCTATGATTTGAGTTAGAGAATGTTCACATATTGTGTTATGATTTGGGTTAGAGAATGTTCACATATTGAGCTATGATTTGGGTTAGAGAATGTTCACATATTGAGCTATGACTTGGGTTAGAGTTGGACCTTACAGCTGCATCATTTCAAAGAAATAATCATCCTGAAAGTGGTTTTTTTTTTTATAGACGGACCTGAAACCTTTTCATTTCTTTCTGTGTGTCATCTTCATTTACTCTTAACCAGTAACATATAGACTGATATTTACACATCTGAACCTTTTATTATAACACCAACATTATTCAAATAGCCCTAGTGGTTGCAGAGATACACCCTTTTAGTTTTAATCAAAGCAAACTGAGATACTAAAGATTCACTCTTGTAGATCAACAGGAAATGAAACCAACTCTTTGATTCAGTTCATTGTTTTTTGGTCGCTGGCATTAACTAACGAGCTGAAAGTGTCTCTTTGGTCACATGTCATGACTATTTATTAAATGAGCTCATTAATATGAACCAGCTGGTGATGCACAGAACAGAACTCACTAAAAGCGATGAGGAACTTCCCGTAGCCTCGGCGCTGGTACGGCGGCAGCGTGAGAATACACGCCACGTTGTTCCCGTCTGGAGACTCTTTCTCCTGGAAGACAAGACCCGGGGAGAAAAGGCTCAGACTCCAAGGTTCAGAGACAATACTCCAGCTTCAGCGGCCTGGTTATGAATGCAAGGTTTATGATTTATGCAAAAACATTTTTGACCACAGACAAACCTTTAACATTCAAAGCTTTAATTGAGGTTTTCAAATAAAGCTTTGAAATTATAAATAAATACTAAATATATATATTATTTATATTATCAAAGCTATAAACATTTTTTTTTATTAAATATACATAATGTTGTTTGTGAATTTTGGGAAATGACAACATCTCCCTTTTTCCAATAAATGTTTCCAGCCACCACTAGAATCTAATTCTACAAATAATATAATTATAATATCAGTGTAGCCTGATTTCCATCTGCAACTCTACAGAAATACAGCTTTTAAACACAAAGATGCATTTGACTGTGAATTTAGAATCTGATTGTCAATGTTATGAATGAAGCTTTGAACTAGTCTGTCAAGAGGGTTTATTTATTATTTAAATGTCAGCGGTCTGTGTTTACGAGAAAGGAACCTTGAAGAGAGATCTCACGTCGTTGATATAAGAGAAGTCTTTTTCAATCCCCTCGACAGACGAGTCTTACTTTGGAGAAGTAGCCCACGATGTGCGCTCCCTGCTTGTTGACCTCCGTGAGGATGTAGAAGATGAAAGGCTCTACGTCAAAATAAAGCGTCTTGTGGTCCAGAAACAGTTTCGCTAGAAGACAAAGATTTTGACAGTAGATCTGCAAACAGAGACAATGAATCACGACGATGAACAACAGACTGACAGCATTACTCATGAGCTTTAGATCAAAAGGTGCAGTTATATTTCACTATGAAAACACAGAGTGGGACGCGAACCCCAGCAGCAATGAGCCCATGTTGTTCAGCATGAAGCAGGTGGACTCACCTTGTGGTCCCGCCCGTCCACTTCAAACACCGATATGTTGCTTCTTCTGTAGATTTCTTTGCCTGGAGGCTGTTTCCACTGACAGTGGGACTGAGGATGGAAAGGTCAAAGGGTCAAACTTCAGGTAGCAAGGCATGTGCACGTTCCTGGTTTTATTGTTATCTTGGTGATACACTTTGCAGGATTGAGTTAAACAGGTGGACAAACATGGCTGTTCTCTGAGTAATAATGAGAACTGATTCCAGACATCCTGAAACACATTCACTAACAAACTCTCCACACTGACCAGGTGATGTCTGAAGGTCTTCTCGTACTTCATGTATTTAAGGCAGTACTCGCAGATCCACAGCTTCGGCTGCTTGCCGTAGTCTTCGGGAAACGGCGAAAAGTACCAGGCGTCGATCTCGAAGTTCCCGATCTGGATCTTGTCTACATATTTTACTTTGGTGATCTGAGGGAGCGATCACAGAGAGGGGAACGACGCAGGTGAGAAGCTAACGACGTGAACAGTTCAACCACACGACGTAGCGGTCAGTACACAGCTAACGGTAGAGAACGTCCACCTTACCGCCTCGTGCTCCTTCTCCAGGGCCGCTGTTGTTGGGTCCATCTCTGCATACGTCTGCAAAAGGAAAACCTCCATTAGATCAACATCGGCCACACAAAGGCAGCAGAGCGCGCCGGGCCGGCGCCGCTACCTTCTGAACGTGGTTGATCTCGTCGTGCTTGCGCTTCTGGTTGCGAGTGATCTTCCTTTCGGGTTGTTCGCCCAAATCCCCGACGATGCCGATCTCCGTGCTCTTCCTCACTGCGTCTTTCACCGTCTTGGTGAGCGCCAGGCGGGCCTTGCCCACCCATTCATCGAGGCGCCTGTTGACTGCAAAGCCAAAAGGGAAGAAGAGGAGAGGTCCATGTTAAAGATGTAGGGGAAGAGGACGGGCAAAACAAGGGAAGGCATCAACACGAGGGTATTAATAAAGACATTTAACCTTTAACGTACTTCATCAAACATATGCAGAACTAGTCATGGACTCACATCCCACATAGTGCACGTAGAACTCCTCTCTGCCCTCCTGCTCGTTCAGTCTGGACTGGATCACCTCTGCTGTGTCTGCAGACAGAGAAAGACCATCACTGACATAGACTTTGCAGGAGTTTTAAACGCATGCTCACCAAACTCCACTGAGATTTATACAACTTCAATACATCTTTGATTCTGAGCAAACATATTTATGGTTAATTCGCTTGATAAAAGGGGACTTGGTACGTGTGGAGTCATTACTCAGCTCGGCAACCTCTGAATGCTAAAACACATGCAACATGTCAGCTCAGCTGCATCGCACTGTTGTGGTGTCATCAGCGGCATTTATCCCTCAAACAGGACAAAATGCCGCTAAATGAAGGGCCGGGCAGCCGAGGCCGCAGCACTCACGCCATGTCTTGTCGGCTCGTTGACATAAATACGTCTCTCCGATTTCCACCGACACTTCCTGCTCCCTGCCGCCGCAGAACACCTCGCCCGCGTCCGGGCCGTGGCGACTACTCGAGCCCCCGGCTTCTCTCAAACGGCCGAGGGCCTCCATCTCGTCCTCCTCCCCGCCGCTGCCGTTAGAGGAGCACGCCGCCGGGCCGCCGCCGTCCAGCTCCCCGCGCTCGCTCCCCATGTGACTGGAGTCCACGTCCACGTCCATGCGGGGCTCGGAGTCCTTGCTGCCGCTGTAGCTCTTGTGAAACTCGGTCCCGCCAGTCATCATAACCTCGGCCGTTTTGAAAACAACAACACGGCTCTGCGAACCTGCGCAGATTCTTCAGAGGGGCTGGTCTTCAGTGAGGAGGAGGGAAAAAAGAAAAGAAGAAAAGCCAAGATGGCGTCCGCTGAAACGTAGTTTCCGCCCCTCTTCCTCCCAGGATGCGACGCTTTAATACTCAAAACTACATCTCCCATGAGCCTTCACGTTGTTTGACGATTATTGTATTTTTTATATAATAATGATAATGACGACGTTGATGATGATAATAATATTGATAATGACAATGGGGATGATACAAATAATAATAATATATATAAATATATATAATAATAATAATAATAATAACGTTGGTGATGATAAAACTAATAATAATATATATATAATAATAATAATAATAATAATAATAATAATAACGTTGGTGATGATAAAACTAATAATATATATCATATTAATAATGACGTTGGTGATTATGATAAAACTAATATCTTTAAATAAAGATATATATATATATATATATATATAAAATAATGATGGCGGTGATAATAATAATCATAATCCCTTTAAGAGGTAAAATAGAAAGACAAAGGGAGGTTATCTCTCTTCCTGTGTATATTATTGGTAATAAATGTAAGTTTGATGTACTTCACTGAACAGAAATTAATTGAGGAAAATGCGGCTTATAGAACCAAAACCCTTCTGGTTGTGGGGTTTGACCAGTTCACCTCAACCTCAGAGAAGAATGAGATAATTTACCAGAGTACTAGTACTAGTACTAGTAGTACTAGTAAGGTAAAGTACTCACTACGCAGGAAACATAGTTTTATAGTATTATACAACTTGATCATTATTACTAACTTAACAAAGCGTTGCATGTTGTTTATATACTTCTTATACATTTAGAACGAGTCTGATCTAAAAGGAAGACTGGAACACTCCGACAGAGACAGACATTTAATTTGTAGTTCTTTCAAGTCATTTTGCACCAAAACAAACAGCAACACCCATCGGCCTCTAATGTCCGTCTGCATGGCCCCCAGAGACCGGGACCCCCGGGAGCTTCTGGCGCTTCTGGAGCCGGGCCCTCTGGTCCTGAAGGCACACACTTGTTTGTTGGCGGGCCCTCCGGTTCCCCTTCGTCATAGCACCTCCTCCCCCCTCCTCTCCTGCTCCACCACCGTGTGTCTGGAAGCCTCCGCCGTGGCCCCAGCGGGGCCCCCCTCCTCTGCCGTACAGGTTACCGGGCCCTCCTCTGCTCTTTGAAGCGCGCTCGTCCCAGTGGTAGCGGCCGCGGGCCCCGGAGTCCGAGTGAGGACCCCGTCTCCTCCCGCCGGGGCCGGGACCGCCTGCAGCAGCGTTTGGGCATTCGGCCTCGCAGGCTGCCTGGCTCCGGCCGTCTGCGGGCCCCGGGGCCTCTCGGGGCTCTGCGGGCCCCGGGGCCTCTCGGGGCTCTGCGGAGACCCCCTTGGACTGACCCAGCTCGGCATGTGCGGGCATCGGTTGGTGACCCGGAGCCTTCGTCGGCCCCTGAGGCGCACGGCTGAGGACAGGGACAGTTTGTGCAGGTGCTCTGCGACGGGCGGCGCTCTGCGGGGGTGGGGCCTGGACCGGCCCCCTCTCCTCGGGCCCCTCCCCTGGGTCCCGACGCCTCTGGCCCGGTCCTCCTCTGCAGTGGGACGGTCCAGAACCAAGCGGTCCGCTCTGACTCCAGAGTCATGGGCGGAGACGCGAGGGGCCGACGGTACCCCGGGCTCCAAGGGAGGCGGCGGGGTCCGGTTCTCATTTTCTGCAGCAGGCGGAGTCTGTGGGAGCAAAGCAACGTTTCTGTTGTATTAATAATACGGTCTGGAGCCTCGGTCATCACTTCAGTGGAGCCAGTAGTTTACACAGAAAGGAGACTTTTTATCTGACTCCAGGTTTCACAGCTAAGAAGAAGAAGAAGAAGAAGAAGAAGAAGAAGAAGAAGAAGAAGAAGAAGAAGAAGAGAAGAAGAAGAAGAAGAAGAAGAAGAAGAAAGATAAGAAGAAGAAGAAGAAGAAGAAGAAGAAGAAGAAGAAGAAGAAGAAGAAGAAGAAGAAGAAGAAGAAGAAGAAGAAGAAGAAGAAGAAGGAAAGAAGAAGAAGAAGAAGAAGAAGAAGAAGAAGAAGAAGAAGAAGAGAAGAAGAAGAAGAAGAAGAAGAAGAAGAAGAAGAAGAAGAAGAAGAAGAAGAAGAAGAAGAAGAAGAAGAAGAAGAACTTTGAAGCAAATTGACCCAAGTGGCCAAACGGTGGAATTACAACTTCCTGGTTCGTCATGTGACATCATTTTACGTCACACATGTGAAGTCATTTTACATTTGAGGTAAATCCAGTATGAACACTTCAACCCTTTATTTAATCATTAGGTCCTAAAAGTTGTAGATACTAATATGAGTTATTTTCCTTCCTCCGTTCATGTGGATGAGGAGGCGGAGCTAAAGGAAACACAAGAGGCTCTACGGATCATTTTAATACTCAGAAGTCAAAGTGTTGCTCCATCCGGTTCTCTTCACGGTCGACCGAGCAGAACCTCCTTTTCCTTTTCCTTCTGAACGAGAAGTCGCTCAGAACTTTTTAACACTCACACACACACATCTCACACTCCTCCTCACCTCGTTGGTGTGGATGAGGAAGCGATTGGACTCCTCCTCCGGGTCGATGATCCCTCCTTTAGACTTCTGTCGCTCCAGAAGCTTCTGCAGTTTTCTCCATTTCAGCTGGAAGCTGCAGCCGATGGCGGCTCCGTCAGCTGAGGGGACACAGAGCGGTGAGAGACGGACCTCCAGGTGAGGCTCACCTGTGCCGAGGAGAGGGCGTTACCTCCGGCAGCTGGGGGGCGGGGCTACACAGCAGCTGCTCCACGTCGTAGGCCAGCGGCTCTCGACACACCGGACACACCACGGGTCAGCGCCTGAGGGGAGAGCCAGAGGTCACACATTGAGCCCCAGAGGTCACACATTGAGCCCCAGAGGTCACACATTGAGCCCCACAGAGCAAGAGGTCACACATTGGGCCCCAGAGAGCCAGAGGTCACACATTGAGCCCCAGAGGTCACACATTGAGCCCCAGAGAGCCAGAGGTCACACATTGAGCCCCAGAGGTCACACATTGAGCCCCAGAGGTCACACATTGAGCCCCAGAGGTCACACATTGAGCCCCAGAGGTCACACATTGAGCCCCAGAGGTCACACATTGAGCCCCAGAGGTCACACATTGAGCC
>JBAMJR010000883.1:30000-42707 GCA_038501785.1 Myoxocephalus aenaeus
ACTGAGACCCCCCATGAGACCAAGACCAGTACCCAGACTTAGTAGACCTGGTCTGGGTACCATACAGGGACTGAGACCCCCCATGAGACCAAGACCAGTACCCAGACTTAGTAGACCTGGTCTGGGTACCATACAGGGACTGAGACCCCCCATGAGACCAAGACCAGTACCCAGACTTAGTAGACCTGGTCTGGGTACCATAGAGGGACTGAGACCCCCCCATGAGACCAAGACCAGTACCCAGACTTAGTAGACCTGGTCTGGGTACCATAGAGGGACTGAGACCCCCCCATGAGACCCAGACCAGTACCCAGACTTAGTAGACCTGGTCTGGGTACCATAGAGGGACTGAGACCCCCCATGAGACCCAGACCAGTACCCAGACTTAGTAGACCTGGTCTGGGTACCATAGAGGGACTGAGACCCCCCCATGAGACCAAGACCAGTACCCAGACTTAGTAGACCTGGTCTGGGTACCATACAGGGACTGAGACCCCCCATGAGACCAAGACCAGTACCCAGACTTAGTAGACCTGGTCTGGGTACCATAGAGGGACTGAGACCCCCCCATGAGACCAAGACCAGTACCCAGACTTAGTAGACCTGGCCTGGGTACCATAGAGGGACTGAGACCCCCCATGAGACCCAGACCAGTACCCAGACTTAGTAGACCTGGTCTGGGTACCATAGAGGGACTGAGACCCCCCATGAGACCCAGACCAGTACCCAGACTTAGTAGACCTGGTCTGGGTACCATAGAGGGACTGAGACCCCCCATGAGACCCAGACCAGTACCCAGACTTAGTAGACCTGGTCTGGGTACCATAGAGGGACTGAGACCCCCCCATGAGACCAAGACCAGTACCCAGACTTAGTAGACCTGGTCTGGGTACCATAGAGGGACTGAGACCCCCCCATGAGACCAAGACCAGTACCCGGACTTAGTAGACCTGGTCTGGGTACCATAGAGGGACTGAGACCCCCCCATGAGACCAAGACCAGTACCCAGACTTAGTAGACCTGGTCTGGGTACCATACAGGGACTGAGACCCCCCATGAGACCAAGACCAGTACCCAGACTTAGTAGACCTGGTCTGGGTACCATAGAGGGACTGAGACCCCCCATGAGACCCAGACCAGTACCCAGACTTAGTAGACCTGGTCTGGGTACCATAGAGGGACTGAGACCCCCCATGAGACCCAGACCAGTACCCAGACTTAGTAGACCTGGTCTGGGTACCATAGAGGGACTGAGACCCCCCATGAGACCCAGACCAGTACCCAGACTTAGTAGACCTGGTCTGGGTACCATAGAGGGACTGAGACCCCCCCATGAGACCAAGACCAGTACCCAGACTTAGTAGACTGGTCTGGGTACCATAGAGGGACTGAGACCCCCCCATGAGACCAAGACCAGTACCCAGACTTAGTAGACCTGGTCTGGGTACCATAGAGGGACTGAGACCCCCCCATGAGACCAAGACCAGTACCCAGACTTAGTAGACCTGGTCTGGGTACCCCAGAGGGACTGAGACCCCCCCCATGAGACCAAGACCAGTACCCAGACTTAGTAGACCTGGTCTGGGTACCCCAGAGGGACTGAGACCCCCCATGAGACCAAGACCAGTACCCAGACTTAGTAGACCTGGTCTGGGTACCATAGAGGGACTGAGACCCCCCCATGAGACCAAGACCAGTACCCAGACTTAGTAGACCTGGTCTGGGTACCCCAGAGGGACTGAGACCCCCCATGAGACCAAGACCAGTACCCAGACTTAGTAGACCTGGTCTGGGTACCCCAGAGGGACTGAGACCCCCCCCATGAGACCAAGACCTTTACCCGGACTTAGTAGACCTGGTCTGGGTACCCCAGAGGGACTGGGACCCCCCTACATGACCCAGACCTTTACCCGGACTTAGTAGACCTGGTCTGGGTACCCCAGAGGGACCTGGACCCCCTACAGGACCAAGGCCAGCAGCCAGACCTCCTCTCACTCGCTGCTCAGCCCCCCACCTTTTTTTTCGCCATATTTCGGAGGAAATCCCCCCTCCCCTCAGGAAGAAAAAACTTTAACTTTTTTCAAAATGGAAAAAGTGATGAAAATCAGACAGAGTCCACTATTCTAGAGTACCAGGGCTCCGAGATAGTTAGAGAACCAGGGGTCCGAGATCTAGATAACCAGGGGCACGAGAGTTAGAGAACCAGGGGCGCCAGAGTTCTAGAGAACCAGGGGCACGAGAGTTAGAGAACCAGGGGCGCGAGAGTTAGAGAACCAGGGGCGCGAGAGTCCTAGAGCACCAGGGGCGCGAGAATCGGAGTTAGAGAACCAGGGGCGCGAGATTCGGAGCACCAGGGGCACGAGAATCGGAGTTAGAGAACCAGGGGCGCGAGATTCAGAGTACCAGGGGCACGAAACGGAGTGTAAGATAACAGACCGAAGATTACCTTTTTCATTATTTTACATTGACACACTTTGGTACGGTGCGACAAAATTACCTCTCGCACGTTTTGAGAAACCCAGTTTTCAGAAAAAGGCTTACCATGAGCTTTACACAGGAATTGATGCCCACGATGAGTGAAGGCAGGTCGGATGGTCTGGGCGGCCATAGAGGGTCCATGTCCTGGATAAAAAACACTTTGGTGAAAAATAAAAGGCGTTTGTGGAGGTACGCCTGTACATGCACGGATCCTTCTGGGATTTTGCAGAGCTTTTCTGGGCATGGAGGGCGGCCGCCGCGCGCGGTGTGTGGCGGGACCCGCGGAGCTTTTTTTGACAGTTTTGGCACTTTTTGGAGCACGCAGCGGGCGTCCCGCGGAGCGAGGTGCGTTTTCTCTGATCATTTTTGGGACACAATCTGACCCACAGGCCCCCTCCGGACGGTCCCACGGATGAATAAAAAGCACTTTTGGAAAAAGAACCGAGTCATTTTGACGTCTTTTTGGAGAAGAGTAACTTCTCGCTGCGGTGAGGTGCATTGCAAGTGAGCTAGGTCGGGCATGAACTGGACCCGCAGACCCCCTCCGGACCGCCCCCCCCGATGAATAAAAACCAGTTTGCCCGAAAAAGAGTCTTCATTTTCAGCCGTTTTGGCACTTTTTGGAGCACGCAGCGAGCGTCCTGCGGAGCGAGGTGCGTTTCCTCTGATCATTTTTGGGACACAATCTGACCCACAGGCCCCCTCCGGACGGTCCCACGGATGAATAAAAAGCACTTTTGGAAAAAGAACCGAGTCATTTTGACGTCTTTTTGGAGAAGAGTAACTTCTCGCTGCGGTGAGGTGCATTGCAAGTGAGCTAGGTCGGGCATGAACTGGACCCGCAGACCCCCTCCGGACCGCCCCCCCCGATGAATAAAAACCAGTTTGCCCGAAAAAGAGTCTTCATTTTCAGCCGTTTTGGCACTTTTTGGAGCACGCAGCGAGCGTCCTGCGGAGCGAGGTGCGTTTCCTCTGATCATTTTTGGGACACAATCTGACCCACAGGCCCCCTCCGGACGGTCCCACGGATGAATAAAAAGCACTTTTGGAAAAAGAACCGAGTCATTTTGACGTCTTTTTGGAGAAGAGTAACTTCTCGCTGCGGTGAGGTGCATTGCAAGTGAGCTAGGTCGGGCATGAACTGGACCCGCAGACCCCCTCCGGACCGCCCCCCCGATGAATAAAAACCAGTTTGCCCGAAAAAGAGTCTTCATTTTCAGCCGTTTTGGCACTTTTTGGAGCACGCAGCGAGCGTCCTGCGGAGCGAGGTGCGTTTCCTCTGATCATTTTTGGGACACAATCTGACCCACAGGCCCCCTCCGGACGGTCCCCACGGATGAATAAAAAGCACTTTTGGAAAAAGAACCGAGTCATTTTGACGTCTTTTTGGAGAAGAGTAACTTCTCGCTGCGGTGAGGTGCATTGCAAGTGAGCTAGGTCGGGCATGAACTGGACCCGCAGACCCCCTCCGGACCGCCCCCCCCGATGAATAAAAACCAGTTTGCCCGAAAAAGAGTCTTCATTTTCAGCCGTTTTGGCACTTTTTGGAGCACGCAGCGAGCGTCCTGCGGAGCGAGGTGCGTTTCCTCTGATCATTTTTGGGACACAATCTGACCCACAGGCCCCCTCCGGACGGTCCCACGGATGAATAAAAAAGCACTTTTGGAAAAAGAACCGAGTCATTTTGACGTCTTTTTGGAGAAGAGTAACTTCTCGCTGCGGTGAGGTGCATTGCAAGTGAG
Source organism: Myoxocephalus aenaeus (assembly GCA_038501785.1). Classification (NCBI taxonomy): domain Eukaryota; kingdom Metazoa; phylum Chordata; class Actinopteri; order Perciformes; family Cottidae; genus Myoxocephalus; species Myoxocephalus aenaeus. The sequence continues at coordinate 34,221 of JBAMJR010000883.1, forward strand.
CTAGGTCGGGCATGAACTGGACCCGCAGACCCCCTCCGGACCGCCCCCCCGATGAATAAAAACCAGTTTGCCCGAAAAAGAGTCTTCATTTTCAGCCGTTTTGGCACTTTTTGGAGCACGCAGCGAGCGTCCTGCGGAGCGAGGTGCGTTTCCTCTGATCATTTTTGGGACACAATCTGACCCACAGGCCCCCTCCGGACGGTCCCACGGATGAATAAAAAGCACTTTTGGAAAAAGAACCGAGTCATTTTGACGTCTTTTTGGAGAAGAGTAACTTCTCGCTGCGGTGAGGTGCATTGCAAGTGAGCTAGGTCGGGCATGAACTGGACCCGCAGACCCCCTCCGGACCGCCCCCCCCGATGAATAAAAACCAGTTTGCCCGAAAAAGAGTCTTCATTTTCAGCCGTTTTGGCACTTTTTGGAGCACGCAGCGAGCGTCCTGCGGAGCGAGGTGCGTTTCCTCTGATCATTTTTGGGACACAATCTGACCCACAGGCCCCCTCCGGACGGTCCCACGGATGAATAAAAAAGCACTTTTGGAAAAAGAACCGAGTCATTTTGACGTCTTTTTGGAGAAGAGTAACTTCTCGCTGTGGTGAGGTGCATTGCAAGTGAGCTAGGTCGGGCATGAACTGGACCCGCAGACCCCCTCCGGACCGCCCCCACCGATGAATAAAAACCAGTTTGCCCGAAAAAGAGTCTTTATTTTCAGCCGTTTTTGGCACTTTTGCTCATGGCAGCGGAGGCTCCGCTCCGAGTGAGCTACACTTTGACGAAAAAAAGAGAGGGACACACCTGTTTGTCCGTGCAGACCGATTGGCATACGTGACCCGCCATCGGAGGGCCCCCGCCGGCCGGCCTCGTGCCGGTGTTCTGGTGGGCGGTTCCTCCGGACCGCGGGTTCGCCTCTAGGCCCGGGAGGAGCAATGGCCCCATTGAAGCGAGACCGAGACGACCCGTCTGACCCAGCAGTCCTGCCACGGAGCTCGCCGCCCTGTCGCAGTCTCCCATCTCCAGCGGGAGACAGGCGCAGTGTCGCAGCGTGCCTCCGCTGAACAGGTTTCTCAAACCCTTCCCTCGTCGAGCGAAAGCCGATGGCCCCCATGCGCTTCGCTCCGCTCCGTGCCTCCCCCGCCCGGGACTCGGAGGGAGCTGGCCACACCCCCCAGCCACACTGGGCCGACGGCGGGCGTCCGCCTCGGCCGGTGACGAAGGGCTACCTGGTTGATCCTGTCAGTAGCATATGCTTGTCTCAAAGATTAAGCCATGCAAGTCTAAGTACACACGGCCGGTACAGTGAAACTGAGAATGGCTCATTAAATCAGTTATGGTTCCTTTGATCGCTCTAACGTTACTTGGATAACTGTGCGGCAATTCTAGAGCTAATACATGCAAACGAGCGCTGACCTCCGGGGATGCGTGCATTTATCAGATCCAAAACCCATGCGTGGTTGCCCTCCGGGGCGCCACGGCAGCTTTGGTGACTCTGGATAACCTCGAGCCGATCGCTGGCCCCCGTGGCGGCGACGTCTCATTCGAATGTCTGCCCTATCAACTTTCGATGGTACTTTCTGTGCCTACCATGGTGACCACGGGTAACGGGGAATCAGGGTTCGATTCCCGGAGAGGGAGCCTGAGAAACGGCCAGACATCCAAGGAAGGCAGCAGCACGCAAGTTACCCACTGAGGTAGTGACGAAAAATAACAATACGAAGCGTTTACTTTGAAAAAAGTCATATGCTTGTCGGAACGATCTCAGCCCGCGTGGGCTCGAGGAATCACGGTTCGATTCCCGGAGAGGGAGCCTGAGAAACGGCCAGACATCCAAGGAAGGCAGCAGCACGCAAGTTACCCACTGAGGTAGTGACGAAAAATAACAATACGAAGCGTTTACTTTGAAAAAAGTCATATGCTTGTCGGAACGATCTCAGCCCGCGTGGGCTCGAGGAATCACGGTTCGATTCCCGGAGAGGGAGCCTGAGAAACGGCCAGACATCCAAGGAAGGCAGCAGCACGCAAGTTACCCACTGAGGTAGTGACGAAAAATAACAATACGAAGCGTTTACTTTGAAAAAAGTCATATGCTTGTCGGAACGATCTCAGCCCGCGTGGGCTCGAGGAATCACGGTTCGATTCCGGAGAGGGAGCCTGAGAAACGGCCAGACATCCAAGGAAGGCAGCAGCACGCAAGTTACCCACTGAGGTAGTGACGAAAAATAACAATATGAAGCGTTTACTTTGAAAAAATCATATGCTTGTCGGAAAGATCTCAGCCCGCGTGGGCTCGAGGAATCAGGGTTCGATTCCGGAGTCAAACCCAGCCGGGTTAGCGTCACTGGGCCGACGGCGGGCGTCCCACCTCGGCCGGTGACCCAATAACCCATTTCTAGAGGACCAGGGGTACGGGGGGTACTTCATCCAGCAGCAGAGGTGCGTTGGGGACGGAGGTGATCCGTCTTAGAGTCTCTCAGGTCGGCCCTCTCACAGTGAGAGGTCGGTCTCTCTCTTCAAACATAACTTCATCCAGCAGCAGAGGTGCGTTGGGGACGGAGGTGATCCGTCTTAGAGTCTCTCAGGTCGGCCTCTCACAGTGAGAGGTCGGCCAAAAACAACTTAGTTGTACTTAGAAAAAAAAAAAAACTTGGAAAATAAATGAAATATTTTTTTTGGAAAAATTAATAAAAATTATTTAGATAACCAGGGGCGCGAAAAAAAACTTATAAAAAAATTCTTAATATTGTCTAGAGTACCAGGGGCACGAGAAAACACTTAGAAAAAAAATCGCTACATATTATTTTTATTTAGATAACCAGGGGTGCGAGAAAACACTTAGAAAAAAAAACCATGAAAATGTTAGTCAGATAACCAGGGGCACGAGATAGTTCTAGATAACCAGGGGCACGAGATAGTTCTAGATAACCAGGGGCACGAAACTCCAGGGCGGCGGAACTTGGGTTTTAACCCAGGGGTGGGGGCTTAAGAGTGGGTCCACGGGGTCGGAGGGTGAGCCGGGTCACTGGGGGAGCTCCGGAGGTAGGGTCTGGTCCAAGGGGGGGTCACTTAGCATCCAGGCTATGCCGGGTTTGAGTGCTCCAAAGTGGGGGTGTGGTGAGTGCAGTGTGTGCCTGGGACTCAGAGCAGGGACTCTGAGTGAGTGTTTCCCCACAGAATGGTGATGTCCTCCAGGTGAGAAAGTGCCCTCCCTCCCTCCCTCCAGAGTCAGCTCTGGTGGGAGGGAGGGAGGGCTTTTTTTTTTGTTCTCTGCCCCGGAAAAGATGCAGGTGATCGGCTGTGTGTGTGTGTGCTGCCCTCCCTCTCTTCCTCCAGAGTCAGCTCTGGTGGGAGTGAGGGAGGGCTTTTTTTTTGTTTATCAGTATTCAATATGTGGGTTGAGATGTCTAATGATACCCTCTGTGGTCCTCCATGGTGAAGAGGACTAGTGTGCATCCCTAATAAAGTGTTCAATATGTGGGTTGAGATGTCTAATGAGACCCTCTGTGGTCCTCAGTGAGCTCCATGGTGAAGATGACCAGTGTGCATCCCTAATAAAGTGTTCAATATGTGGGTTGGCATGTCTAATGAGACCCTCTGTGGTCCTCTAAGGTTGAGCTCCATGGTGTAGATGACCAGTGTGCATCCCTAATAAAGTGTTCAATATGTGGGTTGAGATGTCTAATGAGACCCTCTGTGGTCCTCAGTGAGCTCCATGGTGTAGATGACCAGTGTGCATCCCTAATAAAGTGTTCAATATGTGGGTTGAGATGTCTAATGATACCCTCTGTGGTCCTCCATGGTGAAGAGGACCAGTGTGCATCCCTAATAAAGTGTTCAATATGTGGGTTGACATGTCTAATGAGACCCTCTGTGGTCCTCAGTGAGCTCCATGGTGTAGATGACCAGTGTGCATCCCTAATAAAGTGTTCAATATGTGGGTTGGCATGTCTAATGAGACCCTCTGTGGTCCTCAGTGAGCTCCAAACATGTACCCATGGGGTCTTGTGGTGCATTTTGCCATCTCTAGACCGACTTTGCGGCCTTCAAACGCGGCCTCTGAAGTCTGAATGGAATCCAAGTTGCAGTCAGTCGAATTGAATTCATAGCCTGGTAGAGGGCTCCATCTTGTGGCGAAATCCGGGCATTACAAATTGAGCTTTTAATGCGCTGACCTCTGCAAACCTGACTCGCCGACAGCGCTCTACAGCGGCCGCCGAGCAGGCTGTGGAGCACCTAGAAGCCTGCGGGTTGGCTTCCCCGTCTTCAGGGGAAGCTCTTCTTTCCAACGCCGTTTTCCGCGAGAAGTATCGGATCAGGTTAAGGCACTTTTCAGGGTTGAAATGTGGCTCCCGGCCTTCTAACTCCAATGAAGGCTTCAACTCCGGAGCACTAAAACGGCTGTGGAGCAGGCTCTGGAGCACCTAGAGGCTCGCGGGTTGGCTTGCATTTCTCAGGGGAACCTCCTCTTTCCAACGCCGTTTTCCGCGAGAAGATCGGAGCAGGTTAAGGCACTTTAAGGCCATATAGGGTCTATGAACCAGCATTAAATACAGTTTGAAGGAAAATAAAATGCGTTTATGGAAGTACACCACCCTGTACATCCACGGAGCGCTTTGTGCTTATTGACCATGTGATTTTGGGCGTGTCTTTGTCCCATCATCCCTTTGACTCACTGTGTTGATTGCCAACCAGAGACACCTGTCACTTGCCGTGCCACCATGCATTTAAAGCGGGTTTGCAGCCAGCCCTCATTCTCTGCTGGTCTTCGAACGATGCAAGAGTACGATTATGAGCTCCGAAACGGCTACCTGTCCTGTTTGTTTGAAGGATTACGCCGATTTACCGAACCACCTGAAGCGGTCTCATCAGGTGAAGAATGTGACAGAGCGGAGGCTCCTGTTGAACTTCGGCTCCGGCCGAGTCAACATCCGCAAAGAACCATGCCCCGTCTCCGGCTGTGCGCTCCAGGGCACCAGGCTTGACAAGCACCTGCGTGATGGACACCCAGAGCTGGATAAAGAGTCCGTTTCTGCCCTTCGTCAAGGTTCGCAGAAGACCCTGACCTTAAGGTTGCTATCAGAGCTGCGCTCGTCCCAGCCCATTGTGCCTCTATCGACCACACTAGACATTGAGGAGGTGGGTGAGCCGTGCCTCCCGGCACCAGAGGTAGATGTGGAGGTCTGCAGCCCCGAAAAGTGTTCTCTACTCCGGCTAGAGAATACAAAACTCAAACGTTGCCTGGAGATGAGGGGATAAAGAGGCTGCTTTGACAGTAAAACGCCTCGAGAAAATGAGTAAGAAGCTGCGTCATTTCTACTCTCAGCGAGCTGAAGCACAGGGTGATGAGGCCGGGCAGAGTGTGGCGCAGCCTGGCTCCGGGCAGAGTGTGGAGCAGCCTGGCTACGGAGACGAAGACGAATATGAAGAGGGAGCAGGTGCGGAGGTTAGCTCATCCATCTTCAACGGTGCCGGGCGAGGGGGCCTCGATGACCCGCCTGAAACTTCCACCGACACTCGGTAAGAAACAAGACTTCCTCTGGCTCTCTCCGGGCTTACTTTTGAATGTGATCAAGCCGTATGAGAGTGCTTATTGTGGGCTAATTTCGTTTCAGAGCGGTTCCTGGAGGAGTACACAAAATTCCAAGCGGGCACCCTCACCCACTTTTAAAAAGAAAGAAAATGCTCTTTCAAAAGAGAGCCGAGTGAGGTCATTTCTCTCATTCCTCTCAGTGGGAAAAAAGAACACCTCCGACTGGGTTTTCTTGTACGACATGGATGGTATTCGGAGGTACGTCGACCACCTGCGCACCGAGGGCAAAGCGATTACGACTATCGATTTCTACATTAGGAACATTGCTCAATGTCTGCAGCTACCTCCAGGAAACACCGCCAGTTGAGTGCAACCTCTCAACGTCCCAACTCATCAGCGTGGTGAGGTGTCTTAAAGCCACTCTCCGTGGGCTCGGGGCCTCTGTGGTGACGCATCAGCTGCGTCCATAAGACGATAAAGATGAACAGAATTGTCCCTGGAAGCTGCCTGCGGAGGTGCCAGGATAAGTGTCGGGATATTATCCCCACTTTACTGGGTAAGAGAGAGCATGACTAGGCCATGCAGCGCCCGTGTGTGTGTTGTTAATGCTGTATTTTACCCTGTCTTCAGAGCAACTGGAGACCGATGGCAACGACTTTAAAGCCAGGTGCGCTTTCTACGGCTACTTCGCGGCCTACATAGTCTCGATTTATGGGCACCGCCCAGGTGTTCTGACAAACATGACGGTTGACGAGGTGGACCAGGCCAAAGAACAACCGCTCCTTGATGGGGACGAGGGCTACGTGATCTCGGTGAAGGACCACAAGACCAACCGAGACTTTGGGTATGCACAGATCTATCTAACGTTCGATGAGTTCTCCTGGGTTGAGAAGTGGTTGGCTATCCGGGCGCGCTTCAGGCCCCAAACCAACCTGGTTCTAATCAGCACCGGCTCTGGGACCGTTAAAAAACCTCGTCCGATACATGCAGAAGGCGTGGGGGGAGATGGGCCTTCCTGGGAAGCCCACCTTCATCGACCTGCGCACTGCTGTCGCAGGCCACGTGAGTACGGTGATAAAGCACTTCTTATTCTAGAGGACCAGGGCTCCCAGAAATAACTTAGAAAATAAATCCTGTCTTCTCTTCTGTTCTCAGGCAAAAAACTACCACACACCCGATGTTCGAACGGAAGTGGCCAGGTTCATGTGTCACAACACGGGGACAGCAGACCGCTTCTATGCCCTGGCTCTTGATAGGAACCAGGCTAAAGAGATGAGAGGGCGGTTTGAGGCCGTCACTGAGTGCTCATCTGCCCCTGCGACCGCCCCTGTTGAGCAGTTTCAATAAAAACTTTGAAAAATACAACTCGTTGTCTGACTGACTTGAATGCAGGAGAAGGTCCTGTGACCGGGTCAATCTACTGTGAGCTAGGGAACGCCGTCCACTCTGCATAGCCACGGGGCTGATTTTCTGGGGTTCAGTGAACTGACTTGGTCCTGTGGCCAACAGCCAGGCCGCCACGAGACTGACATAAGTCATGCCCGGTTGAAAGCCACTATTCTGGGGTTCAGTGAACTGACTTGGTCCTGTGGCCAACAGCCAGGCCGCCATGAGACTGACATAAGTCATGCCCGGTTGAAAGCCACTATTCTGGGGTTCAGTGAACTGACTTGGTCCTGTGGCCAACAGCCAGGCCGCCATGAGACTGACATAAGTCATGCCCGGTTGAAAGCTACTATTCTGGGGTTCAGTGAACTGACTTGGTCCTGTGGCCAACAGCCAGGCCGCCATGAGACTGACATAAGTCATGCCCGGTTGAAAGCCACTATTCTGGGGTTCAGTGAACTGACTTGGTCCTGTGGCCAACAGCCAGGCCGCCATGAGACTGACATAAGTCATGCCCGGTTGAAAGCCACTATTCTCGGATTAATACGTTAAATGAGACCCTCTGTGGTCCTCAGTGAGCTCCATGGTGAGTGGGGACCCCCCTGGAGGACCAAGACCTTTAGCCGGACTTAGTAGACCTGGTCTGGGTCTAGCTGAGTGACTAAGACCCCCCTAGAGGACCAAGACCTTTAGCCGGACTTAGTAGACCATGTCTGGGTACCCCAGAGTGACTGAGACCCCCCTAGTGGACCAAGACCTTTAGCCGGACTTAGTAGACCTGGTCTGGGTCTAGCTGAGTGACTAAGACCCCCCTAGAGGACCAAGACCTTTAGCCGGACTTAGTAGACCATGTCTGGGTACCCCAGAGGGACTGAGACCCCCCCATGAGACCAAGGCCAGTACCCAGGCTTGGTGGTCCTGGTCTGGGTACCCCCAGAGGGACTGAGACCCCCCCACAAGACCAAGACCAGTACCCAGGCTTTGGTGGTCCTGGTCTGGGTCTGTGTGAGTGACTGAGACCCCCCTTCAGGACCAAGGCCAGTACCCCAGGCCTTGGTGGTCCTTCTCTGGGTCTGTGTGAGTGACTGAGACCCCCCTACAGGACCAAGACCAGTACCCAGGCTTTGGTGGTCCTGGTCTGGGTACCTTTGAGTGACTGAGACCCCCCCATGAGACCCAGACCAGTACCCAGACTTGGTGGTCCTTCTCTGGGTCTGTGTGAGTGACTGAGACCCCCTTCAGGACCAAGGCCAGTACCCATGCTTGGGTGGTCCTTCTCTGGGTCTGTGTGAGTGACTGAGACCCCCTACAGGATCAAGACCAGTACCCAGGCTTGGTGGTCCTGGTCTGGGTACCCCAGAGGGACTGAGACCCCCCCATGAGACCAAGACCAGTACCCAGACTTGGTGGTCCTTCTCTGGGTCTGTGTGAGTGACTGAGACCCCCCTTCAGGACCAAGGCCAGTACCCAGGCTTTGGTGGTCCTGGTCTGGGTACCCCAGAGTGACTGAGACCCCCCCACAAGACCAAGACCAGTACCCAGGCTTGGTGGTCCTGGTCTGGGTACCCCAGAGGGAC
>JBAMJR010000884.1:0-7500 GCA_038501785.1 Myoxocephalus aenaeus
AAGGGGGGTCTCAGTCACTCACACAGACCCAGAGAAGGACCACCAAGTCTGGGTACTGGTCTTGGTCTTGTGGGGGGGTCTCAGTCCCTCTCTGGTACCCAGACCAGGTCTACTAAGTCTGGGTACTGGTCTTGGTCTCTTGGGGGGGGTCTCAGTCCCTCTGGGGTACCCAGACCAGGTCTACTAAGTCTGGGTACTGGTCTTGGTCTCATGGGGGGGGTCTCAGTCCCTCTATGGTACCCAGACCAGGTCTACTAAGTCTGGGTACTGTCTGGGTCTCATGGGGGGGGTCTCAGTCCCTCTGGGGTACCCAGACCAGGACCACCAAGCCTGGGTACTGGCCTTGGTCCTGAAAGGGGGGTCTCAGTCACTCACACAGACCCAGAGAAGGACCACCAAGCCTGGGTACTGGTCTTGGTCTTGTGGGGGGGTCTCAGTCACTCAGAGGTACCCAGACCAGGACACCAAGCCTGGGTACTGGTCTGGGTCTCATGGGGGGGTCTCAGTCCCTCTGGGGTACCCCAGAGAAGGACCACCAAGTCTGGGTACTGGTCTGGGTCTCATGGGGGGGTCTCAGTCCCTCTGGGGTACCCAGAGAAGGACCACCAGTCTGGGTACTGGTCTTGGTCTCATGGGGGGTCTCAGTCCCTCTCTGGTACCCAGACCAGGTCTACTAAGGTCTGGGTACTGGTCTTGGTCTCATGGGGGGGTCTCAGTCACTCTCTGGTACCCAGACCAGGTCTACTAAGTCTGGGTACTGGTCTGGGTCTCATGGGGGGGTCTCAGTCCCTCTGGGGTACCCAGACCAGGACCACCAAGCCTGGGTACTGGTATTGGTCTCTTGGGGGGGTCTCAGTCCCTCTCTGGTACCCAGACCAGGACCACCAAGCCTGGGTACTGGTCTGGGTCTCATGGGGGGGTCTCAGTCCCTCTGGGGGTACCCCAGAGAAGGACCACCAAGTCTGGGTACTGGTCTGGGGTCTCATGGGGGGGGTCTCAGTCCCTCTGGGGTACCCAGAGAAGGACCACCAAGTCTGGGTACTGGTCTTGGTCTCATGGGGGGTCTCAGTCACTCTGGGTACCCAGAGAAGGACCACCAAGTCTGGGTACTGGTCTGGGTCTCATGGGGGGGGTCTCAGTCTCTCTGGGGTACCCAGACCAGGTCTACTAAGTCTGGGTACTGGTCTTGGTCTTGTGGGGGGTCTCAGTCACTCTGGGGTACCCAGACCAGGACCACCAAGCCTGGGTACTGGCCTTGGTCCTGAAGGGGGTCTCAGTCACTCACACAGACCCAGACTAGGACCACCAAAGCCTGGGTACTGGTCTTGGTCTCATGGGGGGGGTCTCAGTCCCTCTATGGTACCCAGACCAGGTCTACTAAGTCTGGGTACTGGTCTTGGTCTCATGGGGGGTCTCAGTCACTCACACAGACCAGACTAGGACCACCAAAGCCTGGGTACTGGTCTTGGTCTCATGGGGGGTCTCAGTCCCTCTCTGGTACCCAGACCAGGTCTACTAAGTCTGGGTAAAGGTCTGGGGTCTCATGGGGGGGTCTCAGTCCCTCTCTGGTACCCCAGACCAGGTCTACTAAGTCTGGGTAAAGGTCTGGGTCTCATGGGGGGGGTCTCAGTCCCTCTCTGGTACCCAGACCAGGTCTACTAAGTCTGGGTAAAGGTCTGGGTCTCATGGGGGGGTCTCAGTCCCTCTATGGTACCCAGACCAGGTCTACTAAGTCTGGGTACTGGTCTGGGTCTCATGGGGGGGGGTCTCAGTCCCTCTGGGGTACCCAGACCAGGTCTACTAAGTCTGGTACTGGCCTTGGTCCTGAAGGGGGTCTCAGTCACTCACACAGACCCAGAGAAGGACCACCAAGTCCTGGGTACTGGTCTTGGTCTTGTGGGGGGGTCTCAGTCCCTCTCTGGTACCCAGACCAGGTCTACTAAGTCTGGGTACTGGTCTTGGTCTCTTGGGGGGGTCTCAGTCCCTCTGGGGTACCCAGACCAGGTCTACTAAGTCTGGGTACTGGTCTTGGTCTCATGGGGGGGGGGTCTCAGTCCCCTCTATGGTACCCAGACCAGGTCTACTAAGTCTGGGTACTGGTCTGGGTCTCATGGGGGGGTCTCAGTCCCTCTGGGGTACCCAGACCAGGGACCACCAAGCCTGGGTACTGGCCTTGGTCCTGAAGGGGGTCTCAGTCACTCACACAGACCCAGAGAAGGACCACCAAGCCTGGGTACTGGTCTTGGTCTTGTGGGGGGGTCTCAGTCACTCAGAGGTACCCAGACCAGGACCACCAAGCCTGGGTACTGGTCTGGGTCTCATGGGGGGGTCTCAGTCCCTCTGGGGTACCCAGAGAAGGACCACCAAGTCTGGGTACTGGTCTGGGGTCTCATGGGGGGGGTCTCAGTCCCTCTGGGGTACCCAGAGAAGGACCACCAAGTCTGGGTACTGGTCTTGGTCTCATGGGGGGTCTCAGTCCCTCTCTGGTACCCAGACCAGGGTCTACTAAGTCTGGGTACTGGTCTGGGTCTCATGGGGGGGGTCTCAGTCCCCTCTGGGGTACCCAGACCAGGTCTACTAAGTCTGGGTACTGGCCTTGGTCCTGAAGGGGGTCTCAGTCACTCACACAGACCCAGAGAAGGACCACCAAGTCTGGGTACTGGTCTTGGTCTTGTGGGGGGGTCTCAGTCCCTCTCTGGTACCCAGACCAGGTCTACTAAGTCTGGGTACTGGTCTTGGTCTCTTGGGGGGGTCTCAGTCCCTCTGGGGTACCCAGACCAGGTCTACTAAGTCTGGGTACTGGTCTTGGTCTCATGGGGGGGGTCTCAGTCCCTCTATGGTACCCAGACCAGGTCTACTAAGTCTGGGTACTGGTCTGGGTCTCATGGGGGGGTCTCAGTCCCTCTGGGGGTACCCAGACCAGGACCACCAAGCCTGGGTACTGGCCTTGGTCCTGGAAGGGGGGTCTCAGTCACTCACACAGACCCAGAGAAGGACCACCAAGCCTGGGTACTGGTCTTGGTCTTGTGGGGGGGTCTCAGTCACTCAGAGGTACCCAGACCAGGACCACCAAGCCTGGGTACTGGTCTGGGTCTCATGGGGGGGTCTCAGTCCCCTCTGGGGGTACCCAGAGAAGGACCACCAAGTCTGGGTACTGGTCTGGGTCTCATGGGGGGGTCTCAGTCCCTCTGGGGTACCCAGAGAAGGACCACCAAGTCTGGGTACTGGTCTTGGTCTCATGGGGGGTCTCAGTCCCTCTCTGGTACCCAGACCAGGTCTACTAAGTCTGGGTACTGGTCTTGGTCTCATGGGGGGGTCTCAGTCACTCTCTGGTACCCAGACCAGGTCTACTAAGTCTGGGTACTGGTCTGGGTCTCATGGGGGGGTCTCAGTCCCTCTGGGGGTACCCAGACCAGGACCACCAAGCCTGGGGTACTGGTATTGGTCTCTTGGGGGGTCTCAGTCCCTCTCTGGTACCCAGACCAGGACCACCAAGCCTGGGTACTGGTCTGGGTCTCATGGGGGGGTTCTCAGTCCCTCTGGGGGTACCCAGAGAAGGACCACCAAGTCTGGGTACTGGTCTGGGTCTCATGGGGGGGTCTCAGTCCCTCTGGGGTACCCAGAGAAGGACCACCAAGTCTGGGTACTGGTCTTGGTCTCATGGGGGGTCTCAGTCACTCTGGGGTACCCAGAGAAGGACCACCAAGTCTGGGTACTGGTCTGGGTCTCATGGGGGGGGTCTCAGTCTCTCTGGGGTACCCAGACCAGGTCTACTAAGTCTGGGGTACTGGTCTTGGTCTTGTGGGGGGGTCTCAGTCACTCTGGGGTACCCAGACCAGGACCACCAAGCCTGGGTACTGGCCTTGGTCCTGAAGGGGGTCTCAGTCACTCACACAGACCCAGACTAGGACCACCAAAGCCTGGGTACTGGTCTTGGTCTCATGGGGGGGGTCTCAGTCCCTCTATGGTACCCAGACCAGGGTCTACTAAGTCTGGGTACTGGTCTTGGTCTCATGGGGGGTCTCAGTCACTCACACAGACCCAGACTAGGACCACCAAAGCCTGGGTACTGGTCTTGGTCTCATGGGGGGTCTCAGTCCCTCTCTGGTACCCAGACCAGGTCTACTAAGTCTGGGTAAAGGTCTGGGTCTCATGGGGGGGTCTCAGTCCCTCTCTGGTACCCAGACCAGGTCTACTAAGTCTGGGTAAAGGTCTGGGTCTCATGGGGGGGGTCTCAGTCCCTCTCTGGTACCCAGACCAGGTCTACTAAGTCTGGGTAAAGGTCTGGGTCTCATGGGGGGGGTCTCAGTCCCTCTATGGTACCCAGACCAGGTCTACTAAGTCTGGGTACTGGTCTGGGTCTCATGGGGGGGGTCCTCAGTCCCTCTGGGGTACCCAGACCAGGTCTACTAAGTCTGGGTACTGGCCTTGGGTCCTGAAGGGGGTCTCAGTCACTCACACAGACCCAGAGAAGGACCACCAAGTCTGGGTACTGGTCTTGGTCTTGTGGGGGGGTCTCAGTCCCTCTCTGGTACCCAGACCAGGTCTACTAAGTCTGGGTACTGGTCTTGGTCTCTTGGGGGGGTCTCAGTCCCTCTGGGGTACCCAGACCAGGTCTACTAAGTCTGGGTACTGGTCTTGGTCTCATGGGGGGGGGTCTCAGTCCCTCTATGGTACCCAGACCAGGTCTACTAAGTCTGGGTACTGGTCTGGGTCTCATGGGGGGGTCTCAGTCCCTCTGGGGTACCCAGACCAGGACCACCAAGCCTGGGTACTGGCCTTGGTCCTGAAGGGGGTCTCAGTCACTCACACAGACCCAGAGAAGGACCACCAAGCCTGGGTACTGGTCTTGGTCTTGTGGGGGGGGTCTCAGTCACTCAGAGGTACCCAGACCAGGACCACCAAGCCTGGGTACTGGTCTGGGTCTCATGGGGGGGTCTCAGTCCCTCTGGGGTACCCAGAGAAGGACCACCAAGTCTGGGTACTGGTCTGGGTCTCATGGGGGGGTCTCAGTCCCTCTGGGGTACCCAGAGAAGGACCACCAAGTCTGGGTACTGGTCTTGGTCTCATGGGGGGTCTCAGTCCCTCTCTGGTACCCAGACCAGGTCTACTAAGTCTGGGTACTGGTCTTGGTCTCATGGGGGGGTCTCAGTCACTCTCTGGTACCCAGACCAGGTCTACTAAGTCTGGGTACTGGTCTGGGTCTCATGGGGGGGTCTCAGTCCCTCTGGGGTACCCAGACCAGGACCACCAAGCCTGGGTACTGGTATTGGTCTCTTGGGGGGTCTCAGTCCCTCTCTGGTACCCAGACCAGGACCACCAAGCCTGGGTACTGGTCTGGGTCTCATGGGGGGGTCTCAGTCCCTCTGGGGTACCCAGAGAAGGACCACCAAGTCTGGGGTACTGGTCTGGGGTCTCATGGGGGGGTCTCAGTCCCTCTGGGGTACCCAGAGAAGGACCCACCAAGTCTGGGTACTGGTCTTGGTCTCATGGGGGGTCTCAGTCACTCTGGGGTACCCAGAGAAGGACCACCAAGTCTGGGTACTGGTCTGGGTCTCATGGGGGGGGTCTCAGTCTCTCTGGGGTACCCAGACCAGGTCTACTAAGTCTGGGTACTGGTCTTGGTCTTGTGGGGGGGTCTCAGTCACTCTGGGGTACCCAGACCAGGACCACCAAGCCTGGGTACTGGCCTTGGTCCTGAAGGGGGTCTCAGTCACTCACACAGACCCAGACTAGGACCACCAAAGCCTGGGTACTGGTCTTGGTCTCATGGGGGGGTCTCAGTCCCTCTATGGTACCCAGACCAGGTCTACTAAGTCTGGGTACTGGTCTTGGTCTCATGGGGGGTCTCAGTCACTCACACAGACCCAGACTAGGACCACCAAAGCCTGGGTACTGGTCTTGGTCTCATGGGGGGTCTCAGTCCCTCTCTGGTACCCAGACCAGGTCTACTAAGTCTGGGTAAAGGTCTGGGTCTCATGGGGGGGTCTCAGTCCCTCTCTGGTACCCAGACCAGGTCTACTAAGTCTGGGTAAAGGTCTGGGTCTCATGGGGGGGGTCTCAGTCCCTCTCTGGTACCCAGACCAGGTCTACTAAGTCTGGGTACTGGTCTTGGTCTCATGGGGGGGGTCTCAGTCACTCTGGGGTACCCAGACCAGGACCACCAAGCCTGGTACTGGTCTTGGTCTTGTGGGGGGGTCTCAGTCACTCAGAGGTGCCCAGACCAGGACCACCAAGCCTGGGTACTGGTCTTGGTCTTGTGGGGGGGTCTCAGTCCCTCTGGGGTACCCAGAGAAGGACCACCAAGCCTGGGTACTGGTCTTGGTCTCATGGGGGGGCCTCAGTCACTCTGGCGTACCCAGAGAAGGACCACCAAGTCTGGGTACTGGTCTTTGGTCTCATGGGGGGTCTCAGTCCCTCTGGGGTACCCAGAGAAGGACCACCAAGCCTGGGTACTGGTCTTGGTCTTGTGGGGGGGTCTCAGTCCCTCTGGGGTACCCAGAGAAGGACCACCAAGCCTGGGTACTGGTCTTGGTCTCATGGGGGTGGTCTCAGTCACTCTGGGGTACCCAGAGAAGGACCACCCAAGTCTGGGTACTGGTCTTGGTCTCATGGGGGGTCTCAGTCCCTCTGGGGTACCCAGAGAAGGACCACCAAGTCTGGGTACTGGTCTGGGTCTCATGGGGGGGTCTCAGTCACTCACACAGACCCAGACCAGGACCACCAAGTCCGGGTACTGGTCTGGGTCTCGTGGGGGGGTCTCACACTCACTCAGACAGACCCAGAAGACACTCCCTCTAGCTGGGGAGCTCAGGGCTTTGGAGGCCATCTGACCTTTGACCTTTCGCTGTTAGCCGGCCTGGAACCACGGGGACCATGCCGAATTGAAGAGGAGCTTCCCCTGAACACGGGAAGCCAAACCCGGGGCTTCTAGGTGGTCCACAGCCTGATTTAGGACCGTTTTAGTGAATCCGCATGCAGTACCGGACGTCGCCACAGAGGGAGCTCCAAGCACAGCTTGCGCCACATTTCAACCTGGAAAGTGCCTTACCATGCTCCAATCTTCTCGCGGAAAACGGCGTTGGAAAGAGGAGGTTCCCCTGAAAAATGCAAGCCAACCCGCGGGCCTCTAGGTGCTCCAGAGCCTGCTCCACAGCCGTTTTAGTGCTCCGGAGTCGAAGCCTGCATTGGAGTAGAAGGCCGGGAGCCACATTTCAACCCTGGAAAGTGCCTTATCCTTATCCAATCTTCTCGCGGGAAAACGGCGTTGGAAAGAAGAGCTTCCCCCTGAAGACGGGAAGCCAACCCGCAGGCTTCTAGGTGCTCCACAGCCTGCTCGGCGGCCGCTGTAGAGCGCAGTCGGCGGGTCAGGTTTGCAGAGGTCAGTGCATTAAAAGCTCAATTTGTAATGCCCGATTTCGCCACAAGATGGAGCCCTCTACCAGGCTATGAATTCAATTCGACTGACTGCAACTTGGATTCCATTCAGACTTCAGAGGC
>JBAMJR010000884.1:17500-27500 GCA_038501785.1 Myoxocephalus aenaeus
CTCGTGCCCCTGGTACTCTGAATCTCGCGCCCCTGGTACTCTGAATCTCGCGCCCCTGGTACTCTAACTCCGATTCTCGCGCCCCTGGTGCTCCGATTCTCGCGCCCCTGGTACTCTGAATCTCGCGCCCCTGGTTCTCTAACTCCGATTCTCGCGCCCCTGGTGCTCCGAATCTCGCGCCCCTGGTTCTCTAACTCCGATTCTCGCGCCCCTGGTGCTCCGAATCTCGCGCCCCTGGTTCTCTAGGACTCTCGCGCCCCTGGTTATCTAGGATTCTCGTGCCCCTGGTTCTCTAACTCTCGCGCCCCTGGTTATCTGACTCTCGCGCCCCTGGTTATCTAGGACTCTCGCGCCCCTGGTTCTCTAACTCTCGCGCCCCTGGTTCTCTAACTCTCGTGCCCCTGGTTCTCTAGAACTCTGGCGCCCCTGGTTCTCTAACTCTCGTGCCCCTGGTTATCTAGATCTCGGACCCCTGGTTCTCTAACTATCTCGGAGCCCTGGTACTCTAGAATAGTGGACTCTGTCTGATTTTCATCACTTTTTCCATTTTGAAAAAAGTTAAAGTTTTTTCTTCCTGAGGGAGGGGGGATTTCCTCCGAAACTATGGCGAAAAAAAAGGTGGGGGCTGAGCAGCGAGTGAGAGGAGGTCTGGCTGCTGGCCTTGGTCCTCTAGGGGGTCCAGGTCCCTCTGGGGTACCCAGACCAGGTCTACTAAGTCCGGCTAAAGGTCTTGGTCCTGTAGGGGGGTCTGAGTCACTCAGCTAGACCCAGACCAGGTCTACTAAGTCCGGCTAAAGGTCTTGGTCCTGTAGTGGGGTCTGAGTCTCTCAGCTAGACCCAGACCAGGTCTACTAAGTCCGGGTACTGGTCTGGGTCCTGTAGGGGGGTCCCAGTCCCTCTGTGGTACCCAGACCAGGTCTACTAAGTCCGGGTAAAGGTCTTGGTCCTGTAGGGGGGTCTCAGTCCCTCTCTGGTACCCAGACCAGGTCTACTAAGTCCGGGTAAAGGTCTGGGTCCTGTAGGGGGGTCCCAGTCCCTCTGTGGTACCCAGACCAGGTCTACTAAGTCCGGGTAAAGGTCTTGGTCCTGTAGGGGGGTCTCAGTCCCTCTCTGGTACCCAGACCAGGTCTACTAAGTCCGGGTAAAGGTCTTGGTCCTGTAGGGGGGTCTCAGTCCCTCTCTGGTACCCAGACCAGGTCTACTAAGTCCGGGTACTGGTCTTGGTCTCATGGGGGGGTCTCAGTCACTCTGGGGTACCCAGACCAGGTCTACTAAGTCTGGGTACTGGTCTTGGTCTCATGGGGGGGTCTCAGTCCCTCTATGGTACCCAGACCAGGTCTACTAAGTCTGGGTACTGGTCTTGGTCTCATGGGGGGGTATCAGTCCCTCTATGGTACCCAGACCAGGTCTACTAAGTCTGGGTACTGGTCTTGGTCTCATGGGGGGGTCTCAGTCACTCCGGGGGTACCCAGACCAGGTCTACTAAGTTTGGGTACTGGTCTTGGTCTCATGGGGGGTCTCAGTCCCTCTCTGGTACCCAGACCAGGTCTACTAAGTCCGGGTAAAGGTCTGGGTCCTGTAGGGGGGTCCCAGTCCCTCTGTGGTACCCAGACCAGGTCTACTAAGTCCTGGTAAAGGTCTTGGTCCTTTAGGGGGGTCTCAGTCACTCTGGGGTACCCAGACCAGGTCTACTAAGTCTGGGTACTGGTCTTGGTCTCATGGGGGGGTCTCAGTCCCTCTCTGGTACCCAGACCAGGTCTACTAAGTCCGGGTAAAGGTCTTGGTCCTGTAGGGGGGTCTCAGTCCCTCTCTGGTACCCAGACCAGGTCTACTAAGTCCGGGTAAAGGTCTGGGTCCTGTAGGGGGGGTCCCAGTCCCTCTGTGGTACCCAGACCAGGTCTACTAAGTCCTGGTAAAGGTCTTGGTCCTGTAGGGGGGTCTCAGTCACTCTGGGGTACCCAGACCAGGTCTACTAAGTCTGGGTACTGGTCTTGGTCTCATGGGGGGGTCTCAGTCCCTCTCTGGTACCCAGACCAGGTCTACTAAGTCCGGGTAAAGGTCTTGGTCCTGTAGGGGGGTCTCAGTCCCTCTCTGGTACCCAGACCAGGTCTACTAAGTCCGGGTAAAGGTCTGGGTCCTGTAGGGGGGTCTCAGTCCCTCTCTGGTACCCAGACCAGGTCTACTAAGCCTGGGTACTGGTCTTGGTCTCATGGGGGGTCTCAGTCACTCACACAGACCCAGACCAGGACCACCAAGCCTGGGTACTGGTCTTGGTCTCGTGAAGGGGTCTCAGTCACTCTGGGGTACCCAGACCAGGACCACCAAGCCTGGGTACTGGTCTTGGTCTTGTGGGGGGGTCTCAGTCCCTCTGGGGTACCCAGACCAGGTCTACTAAGTCTGGGTACTGGTCTTGGTCTCATGGGGGGGTCTCAGTCCCTCTATGGTACCCAGACCAGGTCTACTAAGTCTGGGTACTGGTCTGGGTCTCATGGGGGGGTCTCAGTCCCTCTGGGGTACCCAGACCAGGTCTACTAAGTCTGGGTACTGGCCTTGGTCCTGAAGGGGGTCTCAGTCACTCACACAGACCCAGAGAAGGACCACCAAGTCTGGGTACTGGTCTTGGTCTTGTGGGGGGGTCTCAGTCCCTCTCTGGTACCCAGACCAGGTCTACTAAGTCTGGGTACTGGTCTTGGTCTCTTGGGGGGGTCTCAGTCCCTCTGGGGTACCCAGACCAGGTCTACTAAGTCTGGGTACTGGTCTTGGTCTCATGGGGGGGGTCTCAGTCCCTCTATGGTACCCAGACCAGGTCTACTAAGTCTGGGTACTGGTCTGGGTCTCATGGGGGGGTCTCAGTCCCTCTGGGGTACCCAGACCAGGACCACCAAGCCTGGGTACTGGCCTTGGTCCTGAAGGGGGTCTCAGTCACTCACACAGACCCAGAGAAGGACCACCAAGCCTGGGTACTGGTCTTGGTCTTGTGGGGGGGTCTCAGTCACTCAGAGGTACCCAGACCAGGACCACCAAGCCTGGGTACTGGTCTGGGTCTCATGGGGGGGTCTCAGTCCCTCTGGGGTACCCAGAGAAGGACCACCAAGTCTGGGTACTGGTCTGGGTCTCATGGGGGGGTCTCAGTCCCTCTGGGGTACCCAGAGAAGGACCACCAAGTCTGGGTACTGGTCTTGGTCTCATGGGGGGTCTCAGTCCCTCTCTGGTACCCAGACCAGGTCTACTAAGTCTGGGTACTGGTCTGGGTCTCATGGGGGGGTCTCAGTCCCTCTGGGGTACCCAGACCAGGTCTACTAAGTCTGGGTACTGGCCTTGGTCCTGAAGGGGGTCTCAGTCACTCACACAGACCCAGAGAAGGACCACCAAGTCTGGGTACTGGTCTTGGTCTTGTGGGGGGGTCTCAGTCCCTCTCTGGTACCCAGACCAGGTCTACTAAGTCTGGGTACTGGTCTTGGTCTCTTGGGGGGGTCTCAGTCCCTCTGGGGTACCCAGACCAGGTCTACTAAGTCTGGGTACTGGTCTTGGTCTCATGGGGGGGGTCTCAGTCCCTCTATGGTACCCAGACCAGGTCTACTAAGTCTGGGTACTGGTCTGGGTCTCATGGGGGGGTCTCAGTCCCTCTGGGGTACCCAGACCAGGACCACCAAGCCTGGGTACTGGCCTTGGTCCTGAAGGGGGTCTCAGTCACTCACACAGACCCAGAGAAGGACCACCAAGCCTGGGTACTGGTCTTGGTCTTGTGGGGGGGTCTCAGTCACTCAGAGGTACCCAGACCAGGACCACCAAGCCTGGGTACTGGTCTGGGTCTCATGGGGGGGTCTCAGTCCCTCTGGGGTACCCAGAGAAGGACCACCAAGTCTGGGTACTGGTCTGGGTCTCATGGGGGGGTCTCAGTCCCTCTGGGGTACCCAGAGAAGGACCACCAAGTCTGGGTACTGGTCTTGGTCTCATGGGGGGTCTCAGTCCCTCTCTGGTACCCAGACCAGGTCTACTAAGTCTGGGTACTGGTCTTGGTCTCATGGGGGGGTCTCAGTCACTCTCTGGTACCCAGACCAGGTCTACTAAGTCTGGGTACTGGTCTGGGTCTCATGGGGGGGTCTCAGTCCCTCTGGGGTACCCAGACCAGGACCACCAAGCCTGGGTACTGGTATTGGTCTCTTGGGGGGTCTCAGTCCCTCTCTGGTACCCAGACCAGGACCACCAAGCCTGGGTACTGGTCTGGGTCTCATGGGGGGGTCTCAGTCCCTCTGGGGTACCCAGAGAAGGACCACCAAGTCTGGGTACTGGTCTGGGTCTCATGGGGGGGTCTCAGTCCCTCTGGGGTACCCAGAGAAGGACCACCAAGTCTGGGTACTGGTCTTGGTCTCATGGGGGGTCTCAGTCACTCTGGGGTACCCAGAGAAGGACCACCAAGTCTGGGTACTGGTCTGGGTCTCATGGGGGGGGTCTCAGTCTCTCTGGGGTACCCAGACCAGGTCTACTAAGTCTGGGTACTGGTCTTGGTCTTGTGGGGGGGTCTCAGTCACTCTGGGGTACCCAGACCAGGACCACCAAGCCTGGGTACTGGCCTTGGTCCTGAAGGGGGTCTCAGTCACTCACACAGACCCAGACTAGGACCACCAAAGCCTGGGTACTGGTCTTGGTCTCATGGGGGGGTCTCAGTCCCTCTATGGTACCCAGACCAGGTCTACTAAGTCTGGGTACTGGTCTTGGTCTCATGGGGGGTCTCAGTCACTCACACAGACCCAGACTAGGACCACCAAAGCCTGGGTACTGGTCTTGGTCTCATGGGGGGTCTCAGTCCCTCTCTGGTACCCAGACCAGGTCTACTAAGTCTGGGTAAAGGTCTGGGTCT
This sequence comes from Myoxocephalus aenaeus, assembly GCA_038501785.1. Classification (NCBI taxonomy): domain Eukaryota; kingdom Metazoa; phylum Chordata; class Actinopteri; order Perciformes; family Cottidae; genus Myoxocephalus; species Myoxocephalus aenaeus. The sequence continues at coordinate 22,362 of JBAMJR010000884.1, forward strand.
CATGGGGGGGTCTCAGTCCCTCTCTGGTACCCAGACCAGGTCTACTAAGTCTGGGTAAAGGTCTGGGTCTCATGGGGGGGGTCTCAGTCCCTCTCTGGTACCCAGACCAGGTCTACTAAGTCTGGGTAAAGGTCTGGGTCTCATGGGGGGGTCTCAGTCCCTCTATGGTACCCAGACCAGGTCTACTAAGTCTGGGTACTGGTCTGGGTCTCATGGGGGGGTCTCAGTCCCTCTGGGGTACCCAGACCAGGTCTACTAAGTCTGGGTACTGGCCTTGGTCCTGAAGGGGGTCTCAGTCACTCACACAGACCCAGAGAAGGACCACCAAGTCTGGGTACTGGTCTTGGTCTTGTGGGGGGGTCTCAGTCCCTCTCTGGTACCCAGACCAGGTCTACTAAGTCTGGGTACTGGTCTTGGTCTCTTGGGGGGGTCTCAGTCCCTCTGGGGTACCCAGACCAGGTCTACTAAGTCTGGGTACTGGTCTTGGTCTCATGGGGGGGGTCTCAGTCCCTCTATGGTACCCAGACCAGGTCTACTAAGTCTGGGTACTGGTCTGGGTCTCATGGGGGGGTCTCAGTCCCTCTGGGGTACCCAGACCAGGACCACCAAGCCTGGGTACTGGCCTTGGTCCTGAAGGGGGTCTCAGTCACTCACACAGACCCAGAGAAGGACCACCAAGCCTGGGTACTGGTCTTGGTCTTGTGGGGGGGTCTCAGTCACTCAGAGGTACCCAGACCAGGACCACCAAGCCTGGGTACTGGTCTGGGTCTCATGGGGGGGTCTCAGTCCCTCTGGGGTACCCAGAGAAGGACCACCAAGTCTGGGTACTGGTCTGGGTCTCATGGGGGGGTCTCAGTCCCTCTGGGGTACCCAGAGAAGGACCACCAAGTCTGGGTACTGGTCTTGGTCTCATGGGGGGTCTCAGTCCCTCTCTGGTACCCAGACCAGGTCTACTAAGTCTGGGTACTGGTCTGGGTCTCATGGGGGGGTCTCAGTCCCTCTGGGGTACCCAGACCAGGTCTACTAAGTCTGGGTACTGGCCTTGGTCCTGAAGGGGGTCTCAGTCACTCACACAGACCCAGAGAAGGACCACCAAGTCTGGGTACTGGTCTTGGTCTTGTGGGGGGGTCTCAGTCCCTCTCTGGTACCCAGACCAGGTCTACTAAGTCTGGGTACTGGTCTTGGTCTCTTGGGGGGGTCTCAGTCCCTCTGGGGTACCCAGACCAGGTCTACTAAGTCTGGGTACTGGTCTTGGTCTCATGGGGGGGGTCTCAGTCCCTCTATGGTACCCAGACCAGGTCTACTAAGTCTGGGTACTGGTCTGGGTCTCATGGGGGGGTCTCAGTCCCTCTGGGGTACCCAGACCAGGACCACCAAGCCTGGGTACTGGCCTTGGTCCTGAAGGGGGTCTCAGTCACTCACACAGACCCAGAGAAGGACCACCAAGCCTGGGTACTGGTCTTGGTCTTGTGGGGGGGTCTCAGTCACTCAGAGGTACCCAGACCAGGACCACCAAGCCTGGGTACTGGTCTGGGTCTCATGGGGGGGTCTCAGTCCCTCTGGGGTACCCAGAGAAGGACCACCAAGTCTGGGTACTGGTCTGGGTCTCATGGGGGGGTCTCAGTCCCTCTGGGGTACCCAGAGAAGGACCACCAAGTCTGGGTACTGGTCTTGGTCTCATGGGGGGTCTCAGTCCCTCTCTGGTACCCAGACCAGGTCTACTAAGTCTGGGTACTGGTCTTGGTCTCATGGGGGGGTCTCAGTCACTCTCTGGTACCCAGACCAGGTCTACTAAGTCTGGGTACTGGTCTGGGTCTCATGGGGGGGTCTCAGTCCCTCTGGGGTACCCAGACCAGGACCACCAAGCCTGGGTACTGGTATTGGTCTCTTGGGGGGTCTCAGTCCCTCTCTGGTACCCAGACCAGGACCACCAAGCCTGGGTACTGGTCTGGGTCTCATGGGGGGGTCTCAGTCCCTCTGGGGTACCCAGAGAAGGACCACCAAGTCTGGGTACTGGTCTGGGTCTCATGGGGGGGTCTCAGTCCCTCTGGGGTACCCAGAGAAGGACCACCAAGTCTGGGTACTGGTCTTGGTCTCATGGGGGGTCTCAGTCACTCTGGGGTACCCAGAGAAGGACCACCAAGTCTGGGTACTGGTCTGGGTCTCATGGGGGGGGTCTCAGTCTCTCTGGGGTACCCAGACCAGGTCTACTAAGTCTGGGTACTGGTCTTGGTCTTGTGGGGGGGTCTCAGTCACTCTGGGGTACCCAGACCAGGACCACCAAGCCTGGGTACTGGCCTTGGTCCTGAAGGGGGTCTCAGTCACTCACACAGACCCAGACTAGGACCACCAAAGCCTGGGTACTGGTCTTGGTCTCATGGGGGGGTCTCAGTCCCTCTATGGTACCCAGACCAGGTCTACTAAGTCTGGGTACTGGTCTTGGTCTCATGGGGGGTCTCAGTCACTCACACAGACCCAGACTAGGACCACCAAAGCCTGGGTACTGGTCTTGGTCTCATGGGGGGTCTCAGTCCCTCTCTGGTACCCAGACCAGGTCTACTAAGTCTGGGTAAAGGTCTGGGTCTCATGGGGGGGTCTCAGTCCCTCTCTGGTACCCAGACCAGGTCTACTAAGTCTGGGTAAAGGTCTGGGTCTCATGGGGGGGGTCTCAGTCCCTCTCTGGTACCCAGACCAGGTCTACTAAGTCTGGGTAAAGGTCTGGGTCTCATGGGGGGGTCTCAGTCCCTCTATGGTACCCAGACCAGGTCTACTAAGTCTGGGTACTGGTCTGGGTCTCATGGGGGGGTCTCAGTCCCTCTGGGGTACCCAGACCAGGTCTACTAAGTCTGGGTACTGGCCTTGGTCCTGAAGGGGGTCTCAGTCACTCACACAGACCCAGAGAAGGACCACCAAGTCTGGGTACTGGTCTTGGTCTTGTGGGGGGGTCTCAGTCCCTCTCTGGTACCCAGACCAGGTCTACTAAGTCTGGGTACTGGTCTTGGTCTCTTGGGGGGGTCTCAGTCCCTCTGGGGTACCCAGACCAGGTCTACTAAGTCTGGGTACTGGTCTTGGTCTCATGGGGGGGGTCTCAGTCCCTCTATGGTACCCAGACCAGGTCTACTAAGTCTGGGTACTGGTCTGGGTCTCATGGGGGGGTCTCAGTCCCTCTGGGGTACCCAGACCAGGACCACCAAGCCTGGGTACTGGCCTTGGTCCTGAAGGGGGTCTCAGTCACTCACACAGACCCAGAGAAGGACCACCAAGCCTGGGTACTGGTCTTGGTCTTGTGGGGGGGTCTCAGTCACTCAGAGGTACCCAGACCAGGACCACCAAGCCTGGGTACTGGTCTGGGTCTCATGGGGGGGTCTCAGTCCCTCTGGGGTACCCAGAGAAGGACCACCAAGTCTGGGTACTGGTCTGGGTCTCATGGGGGGGTCTCAGTCCCTCTGGGGTACCCAGAGAAGGACCACCAAGTCTGGGTACTGGTCTTGGTCTCATGGGGGGTCTCAGTCCCTCTCTGGTACCCAGACCAGGTCTACTAAGTCTGGGTACTGGTCTTGGTCTCATGGGGGGGTCTCAGTCACTCTCTGGTACCCAGACCAGGTCTACTAAGTCTGGGTACTGGTCTGGGTCTCATGGGGGGGGTCTCAGTCCCTCTGGGGTACCCAGACCAGGACCACCAAGCCTGGGTACTGGTATTGGTCTCTTGGGGGGTCTCAGTCCCTCTCTGGTACCCAGACCAGGACCACCAAGCCTGGGTACTGGTCTGGGTCTCATGGGGGGGTCTCAGTCCCTCTGGGGTACCCAGAGAAGGACCACCAAGTCTGGGTACTGGTCTGGGTCTCATGGGGGGGGTCTCAGTCCCTCTGGGGTACCCAGAGAAGGACCACCAAGTCTGGGTACTGGTCTTGGTCTCATGGGGGGTCTCAGTCACTCTGGGGTACCCAGAGAAGGACCACCAAGTCTGGGTACTGGTCTGGGTCTCATGGGGGGGGTCTCAGTCTCTCTGGGGTACCCAGACCAGGTCTACTAAGTCTGGGTACTGGTCTTGGTCTTGTGGGGGGGTCTCAGTCACTCTGGGGTACCCAGACCAGGACCACCAAGCCTGGGTACTGGCCTTGGTCCTGAAGGGGGTCTCAGTCACTCACACAGACCCAGACTAGGACCACCAAAGCCTGGGTACTGGTCTTGGTCTCATGGGGGGGTCTCAGTCCCTCTATGGTACCCAGACCAGGTCTACTAAGTCTGGGTACTGGTCTTGGTCTCATGGGGGGTCTCAGTCACTCACACAGACCCAGACTAGGACCACCAAAGCCTGGGTACTGGTCTTGGTCTCATGGGGGGTCTCAGTCCCTCTCTGGTACCCAGACCAGGTCTACTAAGTCTGGGTAAAGGTCTGGGTCTCATGGGGGGGTCTCAGTCCCTCTCTGGTACCCAGACCAGGTCTACTAAGTCTGGGTAAAGGTCTGGGTCTCATGGGGGGGGTCTCAGTCCCTCTCTGGTACCCAGACCAGGTCTACTAAGTCTGGGTACTGGTCTTGGTCTCATGGGGGGGGGTCTCAGTCACTCTGGGGTACCCAGACCAGGACCACCAAGCCTGGGTACTGGTCTTGGTCTTGTGGGGGGGTCTCAGTCACTCAGAGGTGCCCAGACCAGGACCACCAAGCCTGGGTACTGGTCTTGGTCTTGTGGGGGGGTCTCAGTCCCTCTGGGGTACCCAGAGAAGGACCACCAAGCCTGGGTACTGGTCTTGGTCTCATGGGGGGGCCTCAGTCACTCTGGCGTACCCAGAGAAGGACCACCAAGTCTGGGTACTGGTCTTGGTCTCATGGGGGGTCTCAGTCCCTCTGGGGTACCCAGAGAAGGACCACCAAGCCTGGGTACTGGTCTTGGTCTTGTGGGGGGGTCTCAGTCCCTCTGGGGTACCCAGAGAAGGACCACCAAGCCTGGGTACTGGTCTTGGTCTCATGGGGGGGTCTCAGTCACTCTGGGGTACCCAGAGAAGGACCACCAAGTCTGGGTACTGGTCTTGGTCTCATGGGGGGTCTCAGTCCCTCTGGGGTACCCAGAGAAGGACCACCAAGTCTGGGTACTGGTCTGGGTCTCATGGGGGGGTCTCAGTCACTCACACAGACCCAG
>JBAMJR010000884.1:37500-52500 GCA_038501785.1 Myoxocephalus aenaeus
AAAGTGTAGCTCACTCGGAGCGGAGCCTCCGCTGCCGCGAGCAAAAGTGCCAAAAACGGCTGAAAATGAAGACTCTTTTTCGGGCAAACTGGTTTTTATTCGTCGGGGGGGCGGTCCGGAGGGGGTCTGCGGGTCCAGTTCATGCCCGACCTAGCTCACTTGCAATGCACCTCACCGCAGCGAGAAGTTACTCTTCTCCAAAAAGACGTCAAAATGACTCGGTTCTTTTTCCAAAAGTGCTTTTTATTCATCCGTGGGACCGTCCGGAGGGGGCCTGTGGGTCAGATTGTGTCCGAAAAATTATCAGAGGAAACGCACCTCGCTCCGCGGGACGCCCGCTGCGTGCTCCAAAAAGTGCCAAAACTGTCAAAAAAAGCTCCGCGGGTCCCGCCACACACCGCGCGCGGCCGCCCTCCACGCCCAGAAAAGCTCTGCAAAATCCCAGAAGGATCCGTGCATGTACAGGCGTACCTCCACAAACGCCTTTTATTTTTCACCAAAGTGTTTTTTATCCAGGACATGGACCCTCTATGGCCGCCCAGACCATCCGATCTGCCTTCACTCATCGTGGGCATCCATTCCTGTGAAAAGCCGGCCTCAACTCATGGTAAGTCTTTTTCTGAAAACTGGGTTTCTGAAATCGTGCGAGAGGTAATTTTGTCGCACCGTACCAAAGTGTGTCAATGTAAAATAATGAAAGAGGTAATCTTCGGTCTGTTATCTTACACTCCGTTTCGTGCCCCTGGTACTCTGAGTCTCGCGCCCCTGGTACTCTAAATCTGATTCTCGTGCCCCTGGTACTCTGAATCTCGCGCCCCTGGTACTCTGAATCTCGCGCCCCTGGTTCTCTAACTCCGATTCTCGCGCCCCTGGTGCTCCGATTCTCGCGCCCCTGGTACTCTGAATCTCGCGCCCCTGGTTCTCTAACTCAGATTCTCGCGCCCCTGGTGCTCCGAATCTCGCGCCCCTGGTTCTCTAACTCCGATTCTCGCGCCCCTGGTGCTCCGAATCTCGCGCCCCTGGTTCTCTAGGACTCTCGCGCCCCTGGTTATCTAGGATTCTCGTGCCCCTGGTTCTCTAACTCTCGCGCCCCTGGTTATCTGACTCTCGCGCCCCTGGTTATCTAGGACTCTCGCGCCCCTGGTTCTCTAACTCTCGCGCCCCTGGTTCTCTAACTCTCGTGCCCCTGGTTCTCTAGAACTCTGGCGCCCCTGGTTCTCTAACTCTCGTGCCCCTGGTTATCTAGATCTCGGACCCCTGGTTCTCTAACTATCTCGGAGCCCTGGTACTCTAGAATAGTGGACTCTGTCTGATTTTCATCACTTTTTCCATTTTGAAAAAAGTTAAAGTTTTTTCTTCCTGAGGGAGGGGGGATTTCCTCCGAAACTATGGCGAAAAAAAAGGTGGGGGCTGAGCAGCGAGTGAGAGGAGGTCTGGCTGCTGGCCTTGGTCCTCTAGGGGGTCCAGGTCCCTCTGGGGTACCCAGACCAGGTCTACTAAGTCCGGCTAAAGGTCTTGGTCCTGTAGGGGGGTCTGAGTCACTCAGCTAGACCCAGACCAGGTCTACTAAGTCCGGCTAAAGGTCTTGGTCCTGTAGTGGGGTCTGAGTCTCTCAGCTAGACCCAGACCAGGTCTACTAAGTCCGGGTACTGGTCTGGGTCCTGTAGGGGGGTCCCAGTCCCTCTGTGGTACCCAGACCAGGTCTACTAAGTCCGGGTAAAGGTCTTGGTCCTGTAGGGGGGTCTCAGTCCCTCTCTGGTACCCAGACCAGGTCTACTAAGTCCGGGTAAAGGTCTGGGTCCTGTAGGGGGGTCCCAGTCCATCTGTGGTACCCAGACCAGGTCTACTAAGTCCGGGTAAAGGTCTTGGTCCTGTAGGGGGGTCTCAGTCCCTCTCTGGTACCCAGACCAGGTCTACTAAGTCCGGGTAAAGGTCTTGGTCCTGTAGGGGGGTCTCAGTCCCTCTCTGGTACCCAGACCAGGTCTACTAAGTCCGGGTACTGGTCTTGGTCTCATGGGGGGGTCTCAGTCACTCTGGGGTACCCAGACCAGGTCTACTAAGTCTGGGTACTGGTCTTGGTCTCATGGGGGGGTCTCAGTCCCTCTATGGTACCCAGACCAGGTCTACTAAGTCTGGGTACTGGTCTTGGTCTCATGGGGGGGTCTCAGTCCCTCTATGGTACCCAGACCAGGTCTACTAAGTCTGGGTACTGGTCTTGGTCTCATGGGGGGGTCTCAGTCACTCCGGGGTACCCAGACCAGGTCTACTAAGTTTGGGTACTGGTCTTGGTCTCATGGGGGGTCTCAGTCCCTCTCTGGTACCCAGACCAGGTCTACTAAGTCCGGGTAAAGGTCTGGGTCCTGTAGGGGGGTCCCAGTCCCTCTGTGGTACCCAGACCAGGTCTACTAAGTCCTGGTAAAGGTCTTGGTCCTGTAGGGGGGTCTCAGTCACTCTGGGGTACCCAGACCAGGTCTACTAAGTCTGGGTACTGGTCTTGGTCTCATGGGGGGGTCTCAGTCCCTCTCTGGTACCCAGACCAGGTCTACTAAGTCCGGGTAAAGGTCTTGGTCCTGTAGGGGGGTCTCAGTCCCTCTCTGGTACCCAGACCAGGTCTACTAAGTCCGGGTAAAGGTCTGGGTCCTGTAGGGGGGTCTCAGTCCCTCTCTGGTACCCAGACCAGGTCTACTAAGTCTGGGTAAAGGTCTTGGTCCTGTAGGGGGGTCTCAGTCCCTCTCTGGTACCCAGACCAGGTCTACTAAGCCTGGGTACTGGTCTTGGTCTCATGGGGGGTCTCAGTCACTCACACAGACCCAGACCAGGACCACCAAGTCCGGGTACTGGTCTGGGTCTCGTGGGGGGGTCTCAGTCCCTCTCTGGTACCCAGACCAGGTCTACTAAGTCTGGGTACTGGTCTGGGTCTCATGGGGGGGTCTCAGTCACTCACTCAGACCCAGAGAAGGACCACCGAGCCTGGGTACTGGCCTTGGTCCTGAAGGGGGTCTCAGTCACTCACACAGACCCAGACCAGGACCACCAAGCCTGGGTACTGGTCTTGGTCTCGTGAAGGGGTCTCAGTCACTCTGGGGTACCCAGACCAGGACCACCAAGCCTGGGTACTGGTCTTGGTCTTGTGGGGGGGTCTCAGTCCCTCTGGGGTACCCAGACCAGGTCTACTAAGTCTGGGTACTGGTCTTGGTCTCATGGGGGGGTCTCAGTCCCTCTATGGTACCCAGACCAGGTCTACTAAGTCTGGGTACTGGTCTGGGTCTCATGGGGGGGTCTCAGTCCCTCTGGGGTACCCAGACCAGGTCTACTAAGTCTGGGTACTGGCCTTGGTCCTGAAGGGGGTCTCAGTCACTCACACAGACCCAGAGAAGGACCACCAAGTCTGTGTACTGGTCTTGGTCTTGTGGGGGGGTCTCAGTCCCTCTCTGGTACCCAGACCAGGTCTACTAAGTCTGGGTACTGGTCTTGGTCTCTTGGGGGGGTCTCAGTCCCTCTGGGGTACCCAGACCAGGTATACTAAGTCTGGGTACTGGTCTTGGTCTCATGGGGGGGTCTCAGTCACTCTGGGGTACCCAGACCAGGACCACCAAGTCTGGGTACTGGTCTTGGTCTCATGGGGGGTCTCAGTCCCTCTCTGGTACCCAGACCAGGTCTACTAAGTCTGGGTACTGGTCTTGGTCTCATGGGGGGGTCTCAGTCACTCTCTGGTACCCAGACCAGGTCTACTAAGTCTGGGTACTGGTCTGGGTCTCATGGGGGGGTCTCAGTCCCTCTGGGGTACCCAGACCAGGACCACCAAGCCTGGGTACTGGTCTTGGTCTCTTGGGGGGTCTCAGTCCCTCTCTGGTACCCAGACCAGGTCTACTAAGTCTGGGTACTGGTCTTGGTCTCATGGGGGGGTCTCAGTCACTCTCTGGTACCCAGACCAGGTCTACTAAGTCTGGGTACTGGTCTGGGTCTCATGGGGGGGGTCTCAGTCCCTCTGGGGTACCCAGACCAGGACCACCAAGCCTGGGTACTGGTCTTGGTCTCTTGGGGGGTCTCAGTCCCTCTCTGGTACCCAGACCAGGTCTACTAAGTCTGGGTACTGGTCTTGGTCTCATGGGGGGGTCTCAGTCACTCTCTGGTACCCAGACCAGGTCTACTAAGTCTGGGTACTGGTCTGGGTCTCATGGGGGGGTCTCAGTCCCTCTGGGGTACCCAGACCAGGACCACCAAGCCTGGGTACTGGTCTTGGTCTCTTGGGGGGTCTCAGTCCCTCTCTGGTACCCAGACCAGGTCTACTAAGTCTGGGTACTGGTCTTGGTCTCATGGGGGGGTCTCAGTCACTCTGGGGTACCCAGACCAGGTCTACTAAGTCTGGGTACTGGTCTTGGTCTCATGGGGGGGTCTCAGTCCCTCTGGGGTACCCAGACCAGGACCACCAAAGCATGGGTACTGGTCTTGGTCTTGTGGGGGGTCTCAGTCCCTCTGGGGTACCCAGACCAGGACCACCAAGCCTGGGTACTGGTCTTGGTCTCTTGGGGGGTCTCAGTCCCTCTCTGGTACCCAGACCAGGTCTACTAAGTCTGGGTACTGGTCTTGGTCTCATGGGGGGGTCTCAGTCACTCTGGGGTACCCAGACCAGGTCTACTAAGTCTGGGTACTGGTCTTGGTCTCATGGGGGGGTCTCAGTCCCTCTGGGGTACCCAGACCAGGACCACCAAAGCATGGGTACTGGTCTTGGTCTTGTGGGGGGTCTCAGTCCCTCTGGGGTACCCAGACCAGGACCACCAAGCCTGGGTACTGGTCTTGGTCTTGTGGGGGGGTCTCAGTCCCTCTGGGGTACCCAGAGAAGGACCACCAAGTCTGGGTACTGGTCTTGGTCTCATGGGGGGTCTCAGTCCCTCTATGGTACCCAGACTAGGTCTACTAAGTCTGGGTACTGGTCTTGGTCTTGTGGGGGGGTCTCAGTACCTCAGAGGTACCCAGACCAGGACCACCAAAGCCTGGGTACTGGTCTTGGTCTTGTGGGGGGGTCTCAGTCCCTCTGGGGTACCCAGAGAAGGACCACCAAGTCTGGGTACTGGTCTTGGTCTCATGGGGGGTCTCAGTCCCTCTATGGTACCCAGACTAGGTCTACTAAGTCTGGGTACTGGTCTTGGTCTTGTGGGGGGGTCTCAGTCACTCTGGGGTACCCAGACCAGGTCTACTAAGTCTGGGTACTGGTCTTGGTCTCATGGGGGGGTCTCAGTCCCTCTATGGTACCCAGACCAGGTCTACTAAGTCTGGGTACTGGTCTTGGTCTCATGGGGGGGTCTCAGTCCCTCTATGGTACCCAGACCAGGTCTACTAAGTCTGGGTACTGGTCTTGGTCTCATGGGGGGGTCTCAGTCACTCCGGGGTACCCAGACCAGGTCTACTAAGTTTGGGTACTGGTCTTGGTCTCATGGGGGGTCTCAGTCCCTCTCTGGTACCCAGACCAGGTCTACTAAGTCCGGGTAAAGGTCTGGGTCCTGTAGGGGGGTCCCAGTCCCTCTGTGGTACCCAGACCAGGTCTACTAAGTCCTGGTAAAGGTCTTGGTCCTGTAGGGGGGTCTCAGTCACTCTGGGGTACCCAGACCAGGTCTACTAAGTCTGGGTACTGGTCTTGGTCTCATGGGGGGGTCTCAGTCCCTCTCTGGTACCCAGACCAGGTCTACTAAGTCCGGGTAAAGGTCTTGGTCCTGTAGGGGGGTCTCAGTCCCTCTCTGGTACCCAGACCAGGTCTACTAAGTCCGGGTAAAGGTCTGGGTCCTGTAGGGGGGTCTCAGTCCCTCTCTGGTACCCAGACCAGGTCTACTAAGTCTGGGTAAAGGTCTTGGTCCTGTAGGGGGGTCTCAGTCCCTCTCTGGTACCCAGACCAGGTCTACTAAGCCTGGGTACTGGTCTTGGTCTCATGGGGGGTCTCAGTCACTCACACAGACCCAGACCAGGACCACCAAGTCCGGGTACTGGTCTGGGTCTCGTGGGGGGGTCTCAGTCCCTCTCTGGTACCCAGACCAGGTCTACTAAGTCTGGGTACTGGTCTGGGTCTCATGGGGGGGTCTCAGTCACTCACTCAGACCCAGAGAAGGACCACCGAGCCTGGGTACTGGCCTTGGTCCTGAAGGGGGTCTCAGTCACTCACACAGACCCAGACCAGGACCACCAAGCCTGGGTACTGGTCTTGGTCTCGTGAAGGGGTCTCAGTCACTCTGGGGTACCCAGACCAGGACCACCAAGCCTGGGTACTGGTCTTGGTCTTGTGGGGGGGTCTCAGTCCCTCTGGGGTACCCAGACCAGGTCTACTAAGTCTGGGTACTGGTCTTGGTCTCATGGGGGGGTCTCAGTCCCTCTATGGTACCCAGACCAGGTCTACTAAGTCTGGGTACTGGTCTGGGTCTCATGGGGGGGTCTCAGTCCCTCTGGGGTACCCAGACCAGGTCTACTAAGTCTGGGTACTGGCCTTGGTCCTGAAGGGGGTCTCAGTCACTCACACAGACCCAGAGAAGGACCACCAAGTCTGTGTACTGGTCTTGGTCTTGTGGGGGGGTCTCAGTCCCTCTCTGGTACCCAGACCAGGTCTACTAAGTCTGGGTACTGGTCTTGGTCTCTTGGGGGGGTCTCAGTCCCTCTGGGGTACCCAGACCAGGTATACTAAGTCTGGGTACTGGTCTTGGTCTCATGGGGGGGTCTCAGTCACTCTGGGGTACCCAGACCAGGACCACCAAGTCTGGGTACTGGTCTTGGTCTCATGGGGGGTCTCAGTCCCTCTCTGGTACCCAGACCAGGTCTACTAAGTCTGGGTACTGGTCTTGGTCTCATGGGGGGGTCTCAGTCACTCTCTGGTACCCAGACCAGGTCTACTAAGTCTGGGTACTGGTCTGGGTCTCATGGGGGGGTCTCAGTCCCTCTGGGGTACCCAGACCAGGACCACCAAGCCTGGGTACTGGTCTTGGTCTCTTGGGGGGTCTCAGTCCCTCTCTGGTACCCAGACCAGGTCTACTAAGTCTGGGTACTGGTCTTGGTCTCATGGGGGGGTCTCAGTCACTCTCTGGTACCCAGACCAGGTCTACTAAGTCTGGGTACTGGTCTGGGTCTCATGGGGGGGTCTCAGTCCCTCTGGGGTACCCAGACCAGGACCACCAAGCCTGGGTACTGGTCTTGGTCTCTTGGGGGGTCTCAGTCCCTCTCTGGTACCCAGACCAGGTCTACTAAGTCTGGGTACTGGTCTTGGTCTCATGGGGGGGTCTCAGTCACTCTGGGGTACCCAGACCAGGTCTACTAAGTCTGGGTACTGGTCTTGGTCTCATGGGGGGGTCTCAGTCCCTCTGGGGTACCCAGACCAGGACCACCAAAGCATGGGTACTGGTCTTGGTCTTGTGGGGGGTCTCAGTCCCTCTGGGGTACCCAGACCAGGACCACCAAGCCTGGGTACTGGTCTTGGTCTCTTGGGGGGTCTCAGTCCCTCTCTGGTACCCAGACCAGGTCTACTAAGTCTGGGTACTGGTCTTGGTCTCATGGGGGGGTCTCAGTCACTCTGGGGTACCCAGACCAGGTCTACTAAGTCTGGGTACTGGTCTTGGTCTCATGGGGGGGTCTCAGTCCCTCTGGGGTACCCAGACCAGGACCACCAAAGCATGGGTACTGGTCTTGGTCTTGTGGGGGGTCTCAGTCCCTCTGGGGTACCCAGACCAGGACCACCAAGCCTGGGTACTGGTCTTGGTCTTGTGGGGGGGTCTCAGTCCCTCTGGGGTACCCAGAGAAGGACCACCAAGTCTGGGTACTGGTCTTGGTCTCATGGGGGGTCTCAGTCCCTCTATGGTACCCAGACTAGGTCTACTAAGTCTGGGTACTGGTCTTGGTCTTGTGGGGGGGTCTCAGTACCTCAGAGGTACCCAGACCAGGACCACCAAAGCCTGGGTACTGGTCTTGGTCTTGTGGGGGGGTCTCAGTCCCTCTGGGGTACCCAGAGAAGGACCACCAAGTCTGGGTACTGGTCTTGGTCTCATGGGGGGTCTCAGTCCCTCTATGGTACCCAGACTAGGTCTACTAAGTCTGGGTACTGGTCTTGGTCTTGTGGGGGGGTCTCAGTCACTCTGGGGTACCCAGACCAGGTCTACTAAGTCTGGGTACTGGTCTTGGTCTCATGGGGGGGTCTCAGTCCCTCTATGGTACCCAGACCAGGTCTACTAAGTCTGGGTACTGGTCTTGGTCTCATGGGGGGTCACAGTCACTCACTCAGACCCAGAGAAGGACCACCAAGTCTGGGTACTGGTCTTGGTCTCATGGGGGGGTCTCAGTCCCTCTATGGTACCCAGACCAGGTCTACTAAGTCTGGGTACTGGTCTGGGTCTCATGGGGGGGTCTCAGTCCCTCTGGGGTACCCAGACCAGGTCTACTAAGTCCGGGTAAAGGTCTTGGTCTCATGGGGGGGTCTCAGTCACTCTGGGGTACCCAGACCAGGTCTACTAAGTCCGGGTAAAGGTCTGGGTCCTGTAGGGGGGTCTCAGTCCCTCTCTGGTACCCAGACCAGGTCTACTAAGTCCGGGTAAAGGTCTTGGTCCTGTAGGGGGGTCTCAGTCCCTCTCTGGTACCCAGACCAGGTCTACTAAGTCCGGGTAAAGGTCTTGGTCCTGTAGGGGGGTCTCAGTCCCTCTCTGGTACCCAGACCAGGTCTACTAAGTCCGGGTAAAGGTCTTGGTCCTGTAGGGGGGTCCCAGTCCCTCTGTGGTACCCAGACCAGGTCTACTAAGTCCGGGTAAAGGTCTTGGTCCTGTAGGGGGGTCTCAGTCCCTCTGGGGTACCCAGACCAGGTCTACTAAGCCTGGGTACTGGTCTTGGTCTCATGGGGGGTCTCAGTCACTCTGGGGTACCCAGACCAGGACCACCAAGCCTGGGTACTGGTCTTGGTCTTGTGGGGGGGGTCTCAGTCAATCTGGGGTACCCAGAGAAGGACCACCAAGCCTGGGTACTGGTCTTGGTCTTGTGGGGGGGTCTCAGTCACTCAGTCAGACCCAGACCAGGACCACCAAGCCTGGGTACTGGTCTTGGTCTTGTGGGGGGGTCTCAGTCCCTCTATGGTACCCAGACCAGGTCTACCAAGTCTGGGTACTGGTCTTGGTCTCATGGGGGGTCTCAGTCCCTCTGGGGTACCCAGAGAAGGACCACCAAGCCTGGGTACTGGTCTTGGTCTCATGGGGGGTCTCAGTCCCTCTCTGGTACCCAGACCAGGTCTACTAAGTCTGGGTACTGGTCTGGGTCTCATGGGGGGGTCTCAGTCACTCACACAGACCCAGAGAAGGACCACCAAGTCTGGGTACTGGTCTGGGTCTCATGGGGGGGTCTCAGTCCCTCTATGGTACCCAGACCAGGTCTACTAAGTCTGGGTACTGGTCTTGGTCTCATGGGGGGGTCTCAGTCCCTCTATGGTACCCAGACCAGGTCTACTAAGTCTGGGTACTGGTCTTGGTCTCATGGGGGGGTCTCAGTCCCTCTCTGGTACCCAGACCAGGTCTACTAAGTCTGGGTACTGGTCTTGGTCTCATGGGGGGGTCTCAGTCCCTCTATGGTACCCAGACCAGGTCTACTAAGTCTGGGTACTGGTCTTGGTCTCATGGGGGGGGTCTCAGTCACTCTGGGGTACCCAGACCAGGTCTACTAAGTCTGGGTACTGGTCTTGGTCTCATGGGGGGGTCTCAGTCCCTCTATGGTACCCAGACCAGGTCTACTAAGTCTGGGTACTGGTCTTGGTCTCATGGGGGGGTCTCAGTCCCTCTCTGGTACCCAGACCAGGTCTACTAAGTCTGGGTACTGGTCTTGGTCTCATGGGGGGGTCTCAGTCCCTCTATGGTACCCAGACCAGGTCTACTAAGTCTGGGTACTGGTCTTGGTCTCATGGGGGGGTCTCAGTCACTCTGGGGTACCCAGACCAGGTCTACTAAGTCTGGGTACTGGTATTGGTCTTGTGGGGGGGTCTCAGTCAATCAGAGGTACCCAGACCAGGACCACCAAGCCTGGGTACTGGTCTTGGTCTTGTGGGGGGGTCTCAGTCCCTCTGGGGTACCCAGAGAAGGACCACCAAGCCTGGGTACTGGCCTTGGTCCTGAAGGGGGTCTCAGTCACTCACACAGACCCAGAGAAGGACCACCAAGTCTGGGTACTGGTCTTGGTCTCATGGGGGGGTCTCAGTCCCTCTATGGTACCCAGACCAGGTCTACTAAGTCTGGGTACTGGTCTTGGTCTCATGGGGGGGTCTCAGTCCCTCTATGGTACCCAGACCAGGTCTACTAAGTCTGGGTACTGGTCTTGGTCTTGTGGGGGGGTCTCAGTCCCTCTGGGGTACCCAGACCAGGACCACCAAGCCTGGGTACTGGCCTTGGTCCTGAAGGGGGTCTCAGTCACTCACACAGACCCAGAGAAGGACCACCAAGCCTGGGTACTGGTCTTGGTCTTGTGGGGGGGTCTCAGTCACTCAGAGGTACCCAGACCAGGACCACCAAGTCTGGGTACTGGTCTTGGTCTCATGGGGGGGTCTCAGTCACTCTGGGGTACCCAGACCAGGACCACCAAGCCTGGGTACTGGTCTTGGTCTCGTGGGGGGGTCTCAGTCACTCACACAGACCCAGACCAGGACCACCAAGTCTGGGTACTGGTCTGGGTCTCATGGGGGGGTCTCAGTCACTCTCTGGTACCCAGACCAGGTCTACTAAGTCTGGGTACTGGTCTTGGTCTCATGGGGGGTCACAGTCACTCACTCAGACCCAGAGAAGGACCACCAAGTCTGGGTACTGGTCTTGGTCTTGTGGGGGGGTCTCAGTCCCTCTGGGGTACCCAGACCAGGACCACCAAGTCTGGGTACTGGTCTGGGTCTTGTGGGGGGGGTCTCAGTCCCTCTGGGGTACCCAGAGAAGGACCACCAAGTCTGGGTACTGGTCTGGGTCTCATGGGGGGGTCTCAGTCACTCTCTGGTACCCAGACCAGGTCTACTAAGTCTGGGTACTGGTCTTGGTCTCATGGGGGGTCACAGTCACTCACTCAGACCCAGAGAAGGACCACCAAGTCTGGGTACTGGTCTTGGTCTTGTGGGGGGGTCTCAGTCCCTCTGGGGTACCCAGACCAGGACCACCAAGTCTGGGTACTGGTCTGGGTCTTGTGGGGGGGTCTCAGTCCCTCTGGGGTACCCAGAGAAGGACCACCAAGTCTGGGTACTGGTCTGGGTCTCATGGGGGGGTCTCAGTCACTCTCTGGTACCCAGACCAGGTCTACTAAGTCTGGGTACTGGTCTTGGTCTCATGGGGGGTCACAGTCACTCACTCAGACCCAGAGAAGGACCACCAAGTCTGGGTACTGGTCTTGGTCTTGTGGGGGGGTCTCAGTCCCTCTGGGGTACCCAGACCAGGACCACCAAGTCTGGGTACTGGTCTGGGTCTTGTGGGGGGGTCTCAGTCCCTCTGGGGTACCCAGAGAAGGACCACCAAGCCTGGGTACTGGCCTTGGTCCTGAAGGGGGTCTCAGTCACTCAGAGGTACCCAGACCAGGACCACCAAGCCTGGGTACTGGTCTTGGTCTTGTGGGGGGGTCTCAGTCACTCACACAGACCCAGACCAGGACCACCAAGTCCGGGTACTGGTCTGGGTCTCATGGGGGGTCTCAGTCACTCACACAGACCCAGACCAGGACCACCAAGCCTGGGTACTGGTCTTGGTCTTGTGGGGGGGTCTCAGTCTCTCAGGGGTACCCAGACCAGGTCTACTAAGTCTGGGTACTGGTCTGGGTCTCATGGGGGGTCTCAGTCACTCACACAGACCCAGACCAGGACCACCAAGTCCGGGTACTGGTCTGGGTCTCGTGGGGGGGTCTCAGTCCCTCTCTGGTACCCAGACCAGGTCTACTAAGTCTGGGTACTGGTCTTGGTCTCATGGGGGGGTCTCAGTCACTCACTCAGACCCAGAGAAGGACCACCGAGCCTGGGTACTGGCCTTGGTCCTGAAGGGGGTCTCAGTCACTCACACAGACCCAGACCAGGACCACCAAGCCTGGGTACTGGTCTTGGTCTTGTGGGGGGGTCTCAGTCACTCTGGGGTACCCAGACCAGGACCACCAAGCCTGGGTACTGGTCTTGGTCTTGTGGGGGGGTCTCAGTCACTCACACAGACCCAGACCAGGACCACCAAGTCCGGGTACTGGTCTGGGTCTCATGGGGGGGTCTCAGTCCCTCTGGGGTACCCAGAGAAGGACCACTAAGTCTGGGTACTGGTCTGGGTCTCATGGGGGGGTCTCAGTCCCTCTGGGGTACCCAGACCAGGTCTACTAAGCCTGGGTACTGGTCTTGGTCTCATGGGGGGTCTCAGTCCCTCTGGGGTACCCAGACCAGGACCACCAAGCCTGGGTACTGGTCTTGGTCTTGTGGGGGGGTCTCAGTCACTCTGGGGTACCCAGACCAGGACCACCAAGCCTGGGTACTGGTCTTGGTCTTGTGGGGGGGTCTCAGTCCCTCTGGGGTACCCAGAGAAGGACCACCAAGTCTGGGTACTGGTCTGGGTCTTGTGGGGGGGTCTCAGTCACTCAGAGGTACCCAGACCAGGACCACCAAGCCTGGGTACTGGTCTGGGTCTCATGGGGGGGTCTCAGTCCCTCTGGGGTACCCAGAGAAGGACCACCAAGTCTGGGTACTGGTCTTGGTCTCATGGGGGGTCTCAGTCACTCACACAGACCCAGACCAGGACCACCAAGCCTGGGTACTGGTCTGGGTCTCATGGGGGGTCTCAGTCACTCACACAGACCCAGACCAGGACCACCAAGTCCGGGTACTGGTCTGGGTCTCGTGGGGGGGTCTCACACTCACTCAGACAGACCCAGAAGACACTCCCTCTAGCTGGGGAGCTCAGGGCTTTGGAGGCCATCTGACCTTTGACCTTTCGCTGTTAGCTGGCCTGGAACCACGGGGACCATGCCGAATTGAAGAGGAGCTTCCCCTGAACACGGGAAGCCAAACCCGGGGCTTCTAGGTGGTCCACAGCCTGATTTAGGACCGTTTTAGTGAATCCGCATGCAGTACCGGACGTCGCCACAGGAGGGAGCTCCAAGCACAGCTTGCGCCACATTTCAACCCTGGAAAGTGCCTTACCCTGCTCCAATCTTCTCGCGGAAAACGGCGTTGGAAAGAGGAGGTTCCCCTGAAAAATGCAAGCCAACCCGCGGGCCTCTAGGTGCTCCAGAGCCTGCTCCACAGCCGTTTTAGTGCTCCGGAGTCGAAGCCTGCATTGGAGTAGAAGGCCGGGAGCCACATTTCAACCCTGGAAAGTGACTTATCCTGCTCCAATCTTCTCGCGGAAAACGGCGTTGGAAAGAAGAGCTTCCCCTGAAGACGGGAAGCCAACCCGCAGGCTTCTAGGTGCTCCACAGCCTGCTCGGCGGCC
The DNA here is from genome assembly GCA_038501785.1 of Myoxocephalus aenaeus. NCBI lineage: Eukaryota > Metazoa > Chordata > Actinopteri > Perciformes > Cottidae > Myoxocephalus > Myoxocephalus aenaeus. Next base: position 50,928 of record JBAMJR010000884.1, read on the forward strand.
GCTGTAGAGCGCAGTCGGCGGGTCAGGTTTGCAGAGGTCAGTGCATTAAAAGCTCAATTTGTAATGCCCGGATTTCGCCACAAGATGGAGCCCTCTACCAGGCTATGAATTCAATTCGACTGACTGCAACTTGGATTCCATTCAGACTTCAGAGGCCGCGTTTGAAGGCCGCAAAGTCGGTCTAGAGATGGCAAAATGCACCACAAGACCCATGGCTACATGTTTAAAGTGCCAAGGCACAAATAGAGCATTAATATCGGATTAGTGATGTTTGAAATATTAACCCCTGAGAGCCATGGAGCTCACTGAGGACCACAGAGGGTCTCATTAGACATGCCAACCCACATATTGAACACTTTATTAGGGATGCACACTGGTCCTCTTCACCATGGAGGACCACAGAGGGTATCATTAGACATCTCAACCCACATATTGAACACTTTATTAGGGATGCACACTGTTCATCTACACCATGGAGCTCACTGAGGACCACAGAGGGTCTCATTAGACATCTCAACCCACATATTGAACACTTTATTAGGGATGCACACTGGTCATCTTCACCATGGAGCTCACTGAGGACCACAGAGGGTCTCATTAGACATGCCAACCCACATATTGAACACTTTATTAGGGATGCACACTGGTCCTCTACACCATGGAGCTCACTGAGGACCACAGAGGGTCTCATTAGACATGCCAACCCACATATTGAACACTTTATTAGGGATGCACACTGGTCCTCTTCACCATGGAGCTCACTGAGGGTATCATTAGACATCTCAACCCACATATTGAACACTTTAATAGGGATGCACACTGGTCATCTTCACCATGGAGCTCACTGAGGACCACAGAGGGTCTCATTAGACATGCCAACCCACATATTGAACACTTTATTAGGGATGCACACTGGTCATCTACACCATGGAGCTCACTGAGGACCACAGAGGGTCTCATTAGACATGCCAACCCACATATTGAACACTTTATTAGGGATGCACACTGGTCCTCTTCACCATGGAGGACCACAGAGGGTCTCATTAGACATCTCAACCCACATATTGAACACTTTATTAGGGATGCACACTGGTCATCTACACCATGGAGCTCACTGAGGACCACAGAGGGTCTCATTAGACATGTCAACCCCCACATTGAACACTTTAATACCGATTCACACTACCACTCTTCACCATGGAGCTCACTGAGGACCACAGAGGGTCTCATTGAACATGTCAACCCACATATTGAACACTTTAATACTGATAAACAAAAAAAAAGCCCTCCCTCACTCCCACCAGAGCTGACTCTGGAGGAAGAGAGGGAGGGCACACACACACACACACAGCCGATCACCTGCATCTTTTCCCGGGCAGAGAACAAAAAAAAAGCCCTCCCTCCCTCCCACCAGAGCTGACTCTGGAGGGAGGGAGGGAGGGCACTTTCTCACCTGGAGGACATCACCATTCTGTGGGGAAACACTCACTCAGAGTCCCTGCTCTGAGTCCCAGGCACACACTGCACTCACCACACCCCACTTTGGAGCACTCAAACCCGGCATAGCCTGGAT